>JANIVW010000007.1:0-242008 GCA_030555995.1 Isabelozyma heimii
AGAGAGAGAGAGAGAGAGAGAGAGAGAGAGAGAGAGAGAGAGAGAGAAAGCAGTATAAGAGTTGTGAAGCAAGATACATGAAGAGAAGGACAGTGATAACGAAGTAATCCGAATACGAAGGAGAAAGAGTAGCCTGAAGTTGGAGTAGAGGGTAAATAGTAAGATCTGAATATAGTGAGAGAAGAGCTATAGAAAGAAGATGTGATTACAGTGGACTAGAAGAATGAGATTTAGAAGAAGGAAGAATGCACAGAACGATCATAAGCAATAGAATGACACAGAAAATTGTGAATAATAAGCAATTGAGCAGTAATGAAAAAAGCGGTAGTGAAGAGTAGTGACGAATTAAGCAATGAGTTGAGCAGTAATGAATTCAGCGGCGATGAATAACGAATCGAGTATCGAGTATAAATGAATTGTGTGGTGTATTGTGTAGTAATTAACCAAGCCTTCCATATAGCAGCCACAGCAACAGGCATCATTGTTGCATTTTCTTGCAGCCATATTGCTGTTCACCTCATCGCTGTTTAACATTGCGGTAGCTCTTCGAAGGCTCGTGGCAAGGCTGTAGAGTTTCAAGATAGACTCAAACCCAGATGACTAGGGTCATCGCAGCATCTCAAAGCACAGCACAATAGCTTGCAGCCAGCCGTTTCGCAAGGGGCCCAATTGTTCATTACAGTCAATTCGTCTGCAAAGCGGCGTATTTGTTCACCACAGTCAATTATGACCTCACCTCCATCTCTTCTATGACGAAATATGTCATGCAAGAGAATGCTTCAAGCTGACGATCCCGCTCCATGCGTAATGATGCAATAGAACAAATTCCACTAGCCACAAAATCCCCCACGCACCCCTGGTTGTGGCTAGGACGCATGATCCCCACAGCAAAATAGCAACCGCCGCAATTAGCCACTAGCAGATCTTCACAGCAACAGTGGCCCAGAATGTGAAATTTGCAACCACACGCCAGGATTACTATTGTCTTAGCAGGGATAGCAAACATGGGGGGTATGCACACTGCAATTGTATATAAGGACTCGAAACCACCCTCCAGTTGTGTTTGGTTTGAAAAAGAGTATCAACAAATAACAATTCAAAATGGGATTAGCTGATAAAATTCAAAGCAAATTAGGTAAAAACGAAGCTAGTGACTTAGACAAACAAGGTGGTAAAGCCATCGGTAAAGACAATGTGTCTGGTGAAGTCACTAAACAATACAAAGATGGTAACATCACCAAAGAAAATGCTGCCAAATATGCCAATGAAGCCGACAAACAAGGAGGTAAATACCTCGGTCGTGAAAACTTGTCTGGTACCGAAGGTGGTATTGGTGACAAGTACTTCGGTGGTTCCAAGTCTGGCGCTGCTGGAGCTGGTGCTGCTGGTGCCGGTGCCGGTGCCGGAGCTGGAGCTGGAGCTGGATATGCCGCTGGTAACAGCTCCTCCGGTACCAAGAGTGACAGTCATGGATCTGGCCAAGACACCTATGGATCTTCAGGAAAAGATACTTACGGATCTTCAGGTAAGGATACATACGGATCTTCAGGTCAGGATGCTTATGGTTCTTCAGGCAAAGACACCTATGGATCTTCAGGTAAAGACACTTACGGATCTTCAGGTAAAGACACTTACGGATCTTCAGGTAAAGACACTTACGGATCTTCAGGTAAAGACACTTACGGATCTTCAGGTAAAGACACTTACGGATCTTCAGGTAAAGACACTTACGGATCTTCAGGTAAAGACACCTATGGATCTTCAGGTAAAGACACCTATGGATCTTCAGGTAAAGACACCTATGGATCTTCAGGTCAAGATACCTATGGATCCTCTGGTAAAACCTCTCACGGTAATGACGAACGTAACCAACACCTTAAGGATGGTTTCTCAAGTGGACAAGATGCCTACAGCAAAGGTAGTTCCGGTGACACAGGTGCTGCTGTAGGTGCCGGTGTTGGTGCTGCTGGTGCCGGTGCTGCTGCTTACGGTGCCTCCAGCCACTCCAAGTCTGGTACTAAGGGTACTTCTGGCCACTCAGACTCTCACTCAGACCCTTACGGTAGCTCTGGTTATGGCTCAAATCAACCTGACTCTCACGGTAACTACACTCACAGTTCTACTGACAAGTCAGGTGCTTATGGTAGCCATGGAACCAAGTCCGACACTGCTGCAACTGGTGCAACTGGTTCTGGATCTGGTCTCAGTGGATTCTCTACTGGTAACGACAAATTAGATGACAAGATCTCCAAGCTCGCACCAGAAGTCCAACAACAAGCTAAAGATGCTTTCCACAAGGGTTATAAAGATGCCCAATCTGCCTTTTCTACTTAGGTTATGATTTACGATAAATACAATTAGTATACGTACATTGAAATATTACTGTAGGTCCGAACAACTGTTTGACTAGTTGACTTGTTTTGATCAGTTGAACTATGAATAGAGAATAAAATTAAGTAGTCAATTCATGAGTACATCCATTTACAATACCACAAATAAGTAGAAATCAGTCGAAAGCTGTTCTGACTGACAAAACACATTCGATCGTACTAATTACATAGTTATATCCCTCTGAACCACCTTAAGTTTTAACTGGAACAACTGCATTGCAACATGGAGTAATCTTCACCCATATCACTCTGAAGCAACCACGTACTTTCCACCTCCTTCAATTCGTGACCCCATTTGCTCTTATCATAAGGGTAAAAGCTCATTTTTTCAAGTTTCTTCAAGTATGACAAATCCTCTCCCTTGCTATCCTGAGTGTACTCGATAACCTGGTCTAAAATCCAGTTTCTTGGCAAGAACAACGGATTGTACCTAGAACTTATGCTTAACCTCGAGTGTGAGGGATCCACATGCTTGGACCTCTCCAAATATTCCTTGTAAATTTGCAACCACGTAGAAATCTCGTCAATGAGTTCACTCTGATCGTACCTAGACTCTCTTTCGTTGAAGGTTGGTAAGAGAATCGCTTTGGCAATTTTATCAGTGTTAAGACTTTCACTTTCCAAGTCAGAGGATTGAAGAATCAAGAAAAACTTGTTGAAATCGCATTGGACTTTGAACAACATGTTGAACATAGGCACGAGTAACTCTTCATTCTGCTTATCAGGATTCAATACGTCAATGAGTTTTGTTGACAACCCTAATCGATTGAATAGCGTTTCCACATATGTTTTGGTAAAGGTGTACTTGTAAACATCGCCAGCAGTTTCTATCAATTTCGTGGCCCTAGTGATAACGTGCTCTTCATACGCCGTGGTCATGGGGTCAGGGTCCTTATCGGCATATTGTACTCCCGCACCAATCAATTCGGCTACATCTTCACCTAATCTCGTCAAATTCCACCAAATAGCCGTGGGGGAATTAGCATAACTGTATCTTTTCTCGTGATCCTCCGAATTGGGGGTATAATTAGGATCGTATCTGTCCATAATCGAGAACGGTCCGAAATCCATCGATAAGCCTAAAACGGAAGTATTGTCAGTATTCAACACCCCATTCAAGAACCCGTAGCTCTGCCATTTGGCGGCTGTAGTTGCATTTCTGACCACGATTTCCAAGTACATTTTATCGTACCTGGTGAGTTCGCCAATGGTCTGCTTCGAGCTAGCAAAGAAATCCAGTTTGATTGCCAAAATCTCGGTGAGATAGTGGAACTGTTCCTTGTTGATGGTGAACAACTCGTTAATCACATAATCAGACAATTGTCTGATTCCTCCTCGATCTCCACGATATCTGTACAAGTCAAATGTGCCTAATCTGATCCACGATTCGGCAAATCTGGCTACGATAGCACACTTCTCTGCTGCATGTCTTTGAGCGTATGTTTCCGGCAAATATGTCAATGACAAAGCTCTCGTGGTACGTATACCAATGGCATTTAAGTGTTCTGAGATGATGTACTCCCGAATCGATGACCTGAGCACTGCTTTACCATCTGCAAACCGGGAGTATGGGGTTAATCCAGAGCCTTTCAACTGGATTTCGAATTTGTTTCTATTATAACGATCTTGGAAAGCTTTGGGAATCTCAAATAAGGTGTGTACTCGGCCATCACCCAATTGCCCTGCAAACTGACCAAACTGCCAACCAGCATAAGCCTGAGAGTATGGGAAAGGAAGGGTTGAGTCGGTGTCTTCAATCAAAAAGCTTCCGTTATCTTCGTTGACTGAGTCATCACTTTCAAAAGTGCCTGTACTACAGTACTTGAAATATTTGGGATTCTGGTAGATTTCCCCACTAACAATCTGCTGAAATACCTCATCTTCCACCTGGGCAGGAGATAATCCCAAATCATTGAGCGCTGGTTCACTAGACGTCATGTACTTGTACCGTTTTCTCACTTCTGGCAATGTCCACGAGAAGGCACCATCTTGCAAAACCCGAGGCTTCCTTATTATATTGTCCTTATTGTTGATTGCTACTTTGACATCTGGTATTCTAGCGTCGGGCTTGGTATGAGCAGGGAAAGTAGACGATTTAGGAATTTGTATCAATTTGTGAGTTCCCATGAACCTTTTAACTGTGAATCTATCAATTGAATTCAAACAAGGAATTCTGGCCATTCCATAAAAAGCAAATTAAAAAAATTTAGAAGTTTGTCTGAAAAAAAAAAAAACTGAAATTAAACCAAAAAAAAAAAAAAACGAAAAAAATATGATCCCACAAATCAACTTAAATATCTTCTCCCTTCTCTAAATGGTTATGGACCAAATGATCGACTTCACTTTAAGGGGTATTATATGCAGTGGACATTAAAACTTGAAAGCAACATACCGATTTCCTAATGGGGACGCACCTGCTTACATAAGGAGACCCCAATATCAGAAGACGGAGTTACGTCAAAATGGTGACAAAGGCAGAGAGCTGTCAATTACCGCTAGTATCACCATCAGAGGAGCTCAGTAAGATAATTAAGCCTCGAAGTAAAGCAACCGATTGTAATCGGACTGGAATGGTGTAGGGTCGGTGATAGGTGTGCAAAATTGCTCAAACTTGGCGTTGTTGGTAGGAATTGCTGTGGGAGTTGCATTGCAAAAAATTTATTGTCTTCTTTATATGCCGAATCATGTTGTTATGCAGGTCTGAATTCGTTCAGCTCAAATATCCTACTTGGTCTGCAACTGGAGTAGACCATATAACCAGTGATTCTTGGGCCCGTGCGAAATTGGCTGCAAATGTCTCCAAATTACTACGCTTACATGAAGTTACAATAATAGACCAAGTAAGATTTGAGGCTGTTTCAGAATAATGATAGAGTCATTTTTACCATAAAAATTTCTCTGCGAAGGCATACAATTCTTTATGCTAGAGCAATATGTAGTTCTTTTCATGCCGAACCAAATGTTATTCCTCTATATACAAAATTAGCCTAGAGAGCTATATACATGCTTCTTGACATCCTCAATTGGCATATCATCAATGGAGTATCCAGTCCATAACACCTGTTGCGCAATACCCTGGTAAATCATTGCTTCTACTCCACTAATCACTGTCCACGAATTGGATTCGAATTCTCGATACAATCTTGTTACCGGATTAGGATGGTAGCACATTTCCAAAACTACCCCCTTATTTTCTGATTGCATGATGACCTGAAGTGTTTGCTTAGCCAATTTCTCTTGCAAGGTGCTTGGCTCGAAATCAGGAACAGTTAGCACAATCAACTCCGGGGTTTCAATGCTTCTGGCCTGTTCAGGAGTCGCCAAATGAACAATGGTACCTCTAAACCCATTTTTGTCGAATGAGGTTCTTACCAGCTCAACTTCTTCAGGAAAACGATTTATAATATAAACCACGTCACAAGCTAAGAATTCATTCAAGGCGTACACGGCTGATCTACATGCACCACCACCACCATAAACCAAACCTGATCTTTTTTTTGGGTTTTGGAGCAATTGAGGATGATTCAAGAGAAATGAATCTCTTATACCCAAAGTATCGGTATTAGTACCAATTATAACTATATTATTATCGATATCGTGGCGGGTGTATATAGTATTGATTGCACCGACAATTTTGGCGCCGTCATCAATGTGATCCACATGCTGCGTCATGGTTACCTTGTTAGGCATTGTTACTGCAGATCCAATGCAATTTTCTGCAGACAATTTTTCCTGGAAACTTGGGACATCATCACTTTCGAATAACTGGTACGTCCAAGGAAGTTTTAGTTTTTTGAACATAAGATTATGGAACGTTGGTGCACGAGAATGAGCAATGTGTAGCCCAAATAATTGGAACACCAACTCCTGTTGTCGGAGAGAAGTATAATCTGGAATTTGGAAGTTTGTCATGACTGGTGCTGAGAAGAGGTGGGTGTCGGCATTTGGACTGAAAAATTCCAGAATTATTTTTGTCTCATAATCGCAAGTCTGTACAGGATAATATGTACAGAGTTTTGTCTGAACAGTTGACATGAGATTGCTAAACGAGAAGACGGCATGTTCACATATGAGTAGACAGCGAAATCTTTTCCGACTGAGAATGAATCATGAGGCCCTGGATGATTGTAGTCGAGGAGTAACAAGAGCCTCTGTAGGTTGCGGACTGAGAATAAAGCAAGACGCGTAGAAAGTGTACGCCGCACACTCGGTATTATTGAATGTAGCTATCAGCCCGGATATTGTATCCATTGTGGTATTACCTTTAGTATGGCCGAAAGAGGGAGTTATCTAGAGGGAAGAGGGGGCAAGAAGCTGAAGTCTTACAGCTAGTGTCCAAAACACAATCGATGAACAGACGGACATAGGGACTAAGGCATCTTACAGTTGATGGAGAGATGAGATCAATGAACCTCACAGTAGGGAAATTTCCATTTTACTCCTAAATCACCTTTCGAATTCTCCAGCCGATCCTTGTGCAGAACCGGATCCTCAAAGTGGTGTCTGAAAATAAATTGTCTGAAAAATAATCTCAGCAACATTTTTTGGAGGTTATCTTTTTTCTTTTCAGTGTCCAACCAAAGCTTGCTTTGCTGAACCAACAGGCAATGATCAGTAAACGAGCCATTATACGTCATCGTACGTCTCTAGTTGCTGGTGCCTTGCTTCTTTTCGTGATACTCCATTTGACACATAGATCTCCACAAACAGCAGACTCCAAAGGGAAGCATAATACCGATAACGCGGCAATAAAGTCCATTCGAGACTACACCATTTTTTTTGAAGGTCTCGAAGAGTTTAAACCTCTGTATGGGTCAATCAAGGGCAAGTACAAGAAAGACAAGGCCCATGAAAAGTTCACTGGTACCACCGATTTCTTATTCTCCAAAGAGTACCTTGAAAATGTTCTAGACATTTCGCCTGAACTACAGCAAGATTTGAAAGAAAAGCACAATCGTTATGTCAACCACCGTCTATACAACTTGCTTGGAATGGGCATATCAACGTTTGGTAGTACGTTGAAAACCGATCCTGAGTGGAAAACATACCATGGTTCCAAAGGTTACGTTCTAGTTGGAGGTTCGCAATATAGTTGGTTGTCTTATCTCGTGATCAAACAAATTCGTGCTACTGGAAGTACGGTGCCTATTGAGTTATTTATTGCGAAAAAGGAAGAATATGAAAAGGATTTCTGTGAAAACTTGCTTCCTCTCTTCAATGCCAGATGTAATGTGTTTGACAGTGCACTTTCTGAAAACCTCAAACAGAGGTTCAATCTCGGAGGCTATCAGTACAAGATGTTAGCAATTTTGAGTTCTAAATTCGAAAGTGTGTTGTACATAGACTCTGATAACTTCCCCACCCGAAACATGGATTACTTGTTTGACTCCGAGTTGTATAAGAAGAACGGGTTGATTCTCTGGCCCGATGCATGGGCTCGTACAACCAACCCCAAATTCTTCGATATTAGTGGGGTGAAGGTGAAGGAGAACAAGGTGAGGTACTCTAAATATGATTATGTGAACTCTGTGGACGAAGATAAGAAGGTGAAGCCATTGAGTGAGTTCAACTTCGCCAACTCAAATTATCACGATTTTGAAGGCACCATCCCTAATCCTACGTCGGAAACTGGGATGTTTTTGATCAATAAAACCTCGCATCTTCGTACCTTGCTCGTGGCTCTCTTTTACAATGTATTTGGACCCGATTACTACTACCCATTATTGACACAAGGGTCCGCTGGAGAGGGAGACAAGGAAACGTTCATTGCTGCAGCGCATGTGGTCAACGAGCCGTGGTACCAGACCAAGAAGGACTTCAAATGGACAGGGTACATCTCGGAAACCGACAAACAGTTCAAATCGAAGGCCTTGGGCCATTATGATCCCGTCCAGGCCCAAGATGGCTCGTTTGGTGATGCCACCCAGGTAGTTTTCATGCATTTATCGTACCCCAAGTATTTCCCTAATTGGTTGGTGGATAACCACGATTTGATTTACCGAGAATCAGGAAACCATATCAGAATGTACGAGGCGATCTATGATAACGTTGGCTACGATTTCGACTTGAGAGCGTTGCAGTTCTTCACCCAAGCCATATGCCCTAATTACTATAATCTGGCAGGCATTGCGCTCGATGGAGAGCCCGGGGTGTCCAAAGCAATGGAGTACATGGGAAAATATCTCAAGTATGTGGCTGAGGGAGAGGCTGCAAACATCGAGAGATGCGAGCAAGTGTTCATTCCACATCTCAAGTGGTTGAAGGAAACCACCAAATTCCCCCACACCAACGTGGTTGTGTGAGGATCATGTATATTTGAGAGTAGTAGTATGTAGAATAGAAGCCTGGACTTGCGTTTGACTTAGTCATGTAGGAGACTCATTCGGCTGCAAACTGACAGGTCTCCTAGCTTACTTCCGAGGCAGGCGGATTTGGCTCCCAATTAGGACACTGCGGAGCAGGATTAGAACTTTCAGGCATATGTTATGAAGACCTCAAACCCTGGCGATTCTTCGGCCGTTCTCATGTCAGCTCATCAACATAGAAATTCTTATCACCGTATGCGGACACGGTATTGTTCCCAATCGGGTCGTCTGCATATCAAACACCCGTACCCCCAGATTAAAGTATAGACTCCCCAACCATCAACACGTTCCTACCCTAGCAACTCTCCCCTCCTGTTACTTCACAGCCACGGCCTGGAACCTTCTCAGCATCAATAAGCGAATACTTATCAATCGGACTTCACACCCGTTTGGGCCGTGTCAATTGACACATGTACGGTTTCCTTTGTTAACCTGCAACCCTACCTTGCGGTGTCAGTCTTGACACCTTTTGGGCCGTTATCTTCTCGTTACGACCGGGCCTAGAGCCGGCACATCATACTAATGCTTACTGATCCTTACATTGTATTGGTCATTGCTGGGAGAATACCTTATTCAAGATAGTCGCACTTGTCCCGATTAGGTGGTTATTTGCGGACTGGGCATGCGTTCTTACTAATTCTCGGCCGAAGTTAGTAATGACATTCCCGACACAATATGTATTTTTTATGCGAGGCTAAAGCCTTGTGATCTATCGCATTTAAACCTCATCTCTATAAAGGCAGACACGCTTGCTGTCAAAAGCGATGATTTATTTACTGTCTTTTTATCTTTGTTTGATTTGTTACCCATCATGACTACGCCAATGACTAACGGAGAGTCAGACTCTACCGTAATTACTGATCTAGAGGCCAGTATCTTGAAGCAGGAACCCAATGAGGTCGCGTCCATCGCTCCTGTTGCTGTCCCATCGTGCGACGAAATATCTCCCTTTCGTGAAACCCTCTTCATTTTCATCTTAGCATTGGCGCAAATGCTCACCCAGGCCGGGGTTGCGCAAACAACCAACGCCCCGACTGAAATCGGCGAGACGTTTGGCGTCGCCCACTCGCCAGGAGAAATTGCTTGGTTCACCGCCAGCTTCTCGCTAACCGTGGGGACCTTCATTCTCATCTCCGGTCGGTTGGGAGACTTATACGGCTACAAAATGATATATGTTATCGGCTTCGTGTGGTACGGAGTGTGGTCGTTGGTGTGCGGCTTCACTGCATTTGCCTCATCGACGGTGTTCTTCGACGTGATGAGGGCCCTCCAAGGAATTGGCCCAGCATTGACTATGCCCAATGCCACCGCTCTCATAGGCCACTACTACCATAACGGACCCAAAAAGGGTCTCGCCATGTGCTTGTTTGGGTCGGTGGCCCCCATGGGATTCGTGCTTGGTGCGCTTTTCAGCGGAATCTTCACCCAATTGGTGTGGTGGCCGTGGTTATTCTGGGTCGGAGGCATTGTTTGCATCGTCGTGGCCGTCTCGGCCTTTTTTATCATTCCAAAGAACATCGGTAGCAGATCTAACGGAAAATTTGATTGGATCGGATCCATTCTTGGGGTCGCCGGACTCGTTCTCATCAACTTTTCCTTTAACCAGGGCCCCAATGTTGGCTGGAAGACTCCTTACGTCTACATCCTTCTTATAGTGGGATTCATATTCATGGCATTGTTCCTATACTCCTGTTACAAAACAGAGGACCCCTTGGTACCTCCAGAAACCCTCAAGGGAGAAACCGGAGCTGTGCTCGCCTGTATAGCAGCCGGATGGTCGTGCTTTGGTATCTGGCTCTTCTATTCTTTCCGTTGGAGTGAATTGGTGGACCAAACCAACCCCATTATGAGACCTGTCCATTTCGTGCCCTGCTGTATCATGGGGCTTGTTGCTGCTGGCGTCACCTATATTCTTTTACCTCGGATTCCTTCCTCAGTGGTGATGTTCCTTGCTATGGTGGCCTTCCTCGCTGGGGTTGTGATTATGGGCACTCGTCCAGTTGGCCAGATATACTGGGCACAAAAATTCGTGTCTATCCTTATCCTGCCGTTCGGAATGGACATGAGTTTCCCTGCCGCGTGCCTCATTCTTTCCGATAGTCTTCCGCGGTCGAAGCAAGGCATTGCTGGTTCTTTGGTGTCAACAATGGTGAACTACTCCATTGCCGTGGGACTTGGATTTGCAGGAACTGTTGAATACTACCAAACTCGTAACCGGGTTCACAGTTATGCCACAACAATTCATGGATACAGAAGTGCGTTCTATTTGGGAATGGGTTTGGCTTTCCTAGGGGTTCTTGTTTCTCTCCATTTCATATATAAACAAGTTTATGGTTCTAAACGACAAAATAAGACTGTCACATAATATTTATAATGCATTACGATTAAGAGAAGAATGTAGCGAAACTGTACTGAGATGAAATTGCTGCAAAGTATGGGAAAGAAGATAATTGCTGTTGCAGTGGCATGTAGTGAAGCTAAAGAAGAAGAAAATATTTCAAAATTCCATGTATCTGTGGGAGTATTAAGATACACACTAGGAGATTCTATGACACTGTAGACTTCCGTTGATGTGGAAATGTATATGCTGCAATGGTAGAGATCCGAATCTTTGTAGGCGACGGAGAAGTTGAAGGCACGTCCCCGGATAGACACAGACCAAAGGAAAACATATAATTCAACCATAATTTTCTGTCCTTCAATATTGACCGTCATTTGAACCACCAATTCAATTCCCAGCCGTTTATAAGTAAACCCTTTTCCATTGATTGCAGCCATTATTCTCTGTCTGATTAGCGCTCAGACAAAAAATTCCTACTTTGTGGCGCAAAAATGACGAAATGTAAAATGAGTCTTAAGGCTCCGCATGTCACAACCAGTTTCTTCCCACGACATTCTTCTTCCACATCATGGCATCTCCAGTATTGAAGACTCCATTGAGTAAGTCACTTAAGGTGGCATTGATACAAATCATAGCTGGTTCTGATAAGGTTGCTAACCTTGCCAAAGTGAAAACATTTATCGATAACGCTGTGACTCAGTCCAAAATTGGCAAACTTGATTTAATTGTGCTTCCAGAATGCTTCAATTCTCCTTATGCCGTGGACCAATTCCGGAATTACGCCGAGACCATTCCGCACGGGGAGACCACTGAGTTCTTATCGTCCATTGCTAAGCAACATGGGTTGTTTGTTGTTGGTGGTTCGTTCCCAGAGTTGGAAACCGGGGCTGATGGCAGTGAAAAAGTATTCAACACCTCGTTGACTTTCGACCCAAAGGGCACGATAATCGCCAAACACCGTAAGGCACATTTGTTTGATATTGATGTCCCAGGTGGAATCACTTTCAAAGAATCAATCAGCTTAAGTGCCGGAGACAAAGCTACAGTATTCAAACTCGGTGACTTTGGCAATGTAGGATTAGGTATTTGCTATGATATCCGATTCCCTGAATTGGCACAAGTGGCTAGCCGTAGTCCAAACAACTCGTTTGCCATGATTTACCCAGGAGCTTTCAACACCGTCACAGGTCCGTTGCACTGGCACTTATTGGGCCGGAGCAGAGCCGTAGACAACCAGTTATTCACTGTGTTGTGCTCGCCCGCCAGAGATGTTGGTGGTGGCGGATACCAAGCATACGGCCACTCACTTGTGGCTGATCCTTTCGGAAACATCGTTGCTGAGGCCGGAGAAGGAGAGGAGATTTTGTACGCAGAATTGGACCCGGAATTACTTTCCAAAGCTAGAGGAGGAATTCCTGTTCATTATCAGAGAAGATTTGATATCTACGAGGATATAGTTGGCGAAGGAAAGGTGAAGACTGGTGATTTATAGACTGTCTATTAGTATTCTATATGGAAGTATAAGATCTTAGACCAAGTTGGCCATAATGTATATGTATATCTAAGCCCAAGTTCGATTTGCAATCCCAAATTCAGGATAAATTGAGGCTGAATTCGTTTAAACGATGGTCATATATGTGTCAGCCGATTTTGCAACCGGGTCCGACATCCTCCCGCTAAATATCCTCTTTTCTTTCGATAAAATCAATCAAAATCTCACAAAAGTCGTCCGGCTTCTCACTTATAAGCCAATGACCGGCCTTCACATCTTTCACTTCAAACTTCGGGAAATAATTGCCAATATCCGGGATGATATCATCAGGAACATATTTCGACTCCGTACCTCTTATAAACAACACTGGACCCTTGGACCACCGGCGGACATTATGATCAAAGGGCCAGGAAGCAATATTACCAGCTACAATAGCCTTTCCAACAATATGTAGAGGAATTTTCGAAGTACAAATAGTGTCCTTGGAAGGACTCCCACGATTGACGTTTGTAAGTAAAAATTGTCGGATTTCTTTTGATGGTTCGACTTTTGCAAGCTCTTTATCAACATCTTTTATGCTAGAGTACTTTTTCACCTCCAAGGCCTGGATCAACTGATCCACGTACTTGCTGAAGACACTCTTAGACCCATGGGATAAGTCCACTGGCGCGCTATCTACACTCACAACCATGCTTGGGATATCAGGCCGGCGCAATGCTATGGCCATGACGGTTTTGGCACCCATAGAATGGCCCAAAAGGATGGGTTTCTGGGGGAATTTAGCATCGTCGATGAATTTTTCAACATCGGCCGCCAATGAAGGGTAGTCTAAGCGGTTGATATGCGGAGATTGGCCGAAGTTACGCAAGTCAAGGCACACGACTTGCCGAGCCAATTCACTCGACAATCTTTTGGCCACAGTCCGGTTGTTTGCTTTCGACCCAAAGAGTCCATGTAGTAGGACGATTGGAGACTTGGACAGAGGTTGCGGCGGATGGTGCACTTCCGAGACCAACGGCACCGTCTCAATGGTGTGGGACAACGCGTCCCCTAGGTAAGTTGAGTACTTTCTGACAGTGAGCCACGATCTGGAGAACATAGAGGCAGAGAACAGTGGTTGTGCAACCTCTGATTGAGGTGCTGAAAGGACTGAAAAATGGTTGGAATGAAAAGTGGTGTACGGATGAAATGAAGTGTACGGGTGCAGATTCATATGTCAACCATTAACAGCTACACTGTATTCATATAACCCAGCGGGCTCCTTGTTCATAATCTAATACACAGTAATATACACTAATTTAACAATTTAACGTAATTGGAAGGACAAATACCTACTTGGCCGTTGGATCTTCTTGCCTGCCACCATTTACCCTCGATATCGTCAACTTCCAAGATCTCATCTTTGACGAAGCTGATTTCGTTGATGTCATCGGGGTTGGCGTCATACGAATACAAAGCTTTTGCTCTATATTTGAATTGGTTTTGCACCGCGCCTTCGTTATTGGTCAAGTTTCTCACGTCAGACGAGGAGAAGTTTTCCAATCCATTCAACTGTGAAGAAGACATGTAGGGGGTATTGGCGGACTTATTGTTGAAGGTTGTTAATTGGGACTGTCTCAAGTTCGAATCCTGGAAATGGGCACTATTGTTACGTTGATCATTAAATTTCTTATACTCTTGCACATCGTCATCATCGATTTGGTTTTGATCGTGTATGTTATTGTGATCGTTTAAATGACCATGGTTGTGGCTGGAACTCTTCAACGAGAAAGAGTCTATGAACTGATTGGTGGGGGATTCAGGGTGTCCTCCGAAGTATAATATCCAAATCAAGTTAAGAATGGAAAGTAAAATACATCCGGCAGCACAACACGAGTTACCGGCATCCCCAGAGTTGTAAATCAAGGAGTTTGTAGAGTTGGTGGTGTACAAGAAAGCCACCGACAACAAACCCACAAGGGTGAATTTGTATAATTCAATGGTGTTATGCAAATAAAGCACCAATATCGATAAAATCAACACTATTTGGTATACGATCCCCCACCAAGTGAACCGGGGGAAGGTTTTCTGGGATGAAGCTGCGGCCCCGGCAATAGCCACGATCCACGAGATGATACCAAACGATATGGTGGTTATAGCGAATGGATCTCCTGTGAAATTAGATATCTTAAAACTCATACTGACAACAAGGAAAAGAAGCTAAAGGATTTTTTTTTGATGATTCGTTTTTCTTTTGTTTATAAGAAAAACGAGGAAAAAAAAGAAGGCTCGAAATTTGGGCGATTTTTTCTGTTTTGGTAAATACAAGAAGGTTTCAAAATGAAGTTTCTTAGCCGAAGCAGGAAAATTTTACGACAGAAGAAAAAACGGAGAAAGGAAGGACGTCTTAGATGGTTGTAGAAGAGTGGAGGGATCTGGATTTTGTAGGAAAGCTGTTGATAGAGGAAGAAAGCAGATGGTGTAGGAGACAGGAATGTCAACAAGAAGAGACAATGGAGATCAACTGCGTAGAACGAGTGAAGATGGTGCACCGCAGGAAGGTGCGGTAGGCCGGTGGTACAAAATCAGAGGCGTTATGAGGTTTATGATACGATCTAGACCAAAAGAGGAGGAGGAGGAGGAGGAACAAGGGGTCGAGGGAGACGGAGAAGGAGTGAGAGAGAGATGATAAGGGGAAGATACAGAAAGAGAGAGCCAGCGAGAGGCAGGGACAGAGGGGGAGGCAGACAGTTGCGCGGAGTTGATGAGACGGGTTTTACAAGACGAGTGGATACTATTTGACGATACTGCAGTCGCCAAGAGAAGAGACATTACGAGAGATAGAAGGTGATGAACAGAGCTTGATGAATAGAAAGGTGAGCAGAGAACAGAGATAGACGGAGAACAAAAGTAAAATCAGGCGCAGACACGCAGACAGAGCGCAGACACGCAGCAGACAGAGCGCAGACACCAAACAGGCAGACAGAGGCAGACACGCAGCAGACACACCACGCGCGCACAACGCGGAGAGACAGCAGACCCAATAGCCACTAGCAGAGCACAAGCAGAACACTAGTAGACGCCGACCAATTAAACCCACGGGATCAGCTCTTGAGCCGTACCTACGCATGACTTGAGTCACTTGAGTCACGTCGGAGAAATGCGCTTGACAAGAGATGACCACTAGCAATAACCAGAGGTGTTCCTGGACTTTCCGTCCATTTCCTATATGGGTCATTTAATGGGTGCAAACAGCGCGTAGTGGACTCGGAGGTACACACCCATAATGTGTGCGCCGGCTGCAATCGTATCTAAACCCGCTCCATCCGCGCACCGCGAACGGACTTTGGGCGCAGACATGGACAGAAGTCGCACCAAATCTGGGTCCAACCAGATCCTGAACCCCGCCAGATCCTGGGGTCCCGTCAGATCCTGGGGTCCCGCTAGATTCTGCTCCCTAAACTCCGCCGCAAGCAAAGCACCCCAGCAGAACTCCTTCAGCTACTAAGCCAAAACCAAGTAATCCCCGTCTCAACACAAGCCAGCACAGCAAATACAATCGCACGGCCACCACAACATGCTGGTCATCGCCCAATGGTTGTGCGTCTATTGACAATTACCCTTTGTCCGTTCCGTGAAATTCCTGCGCAGTTCCGCAACCCGTACCCCAGCTTCAAACCCCGCAAGGCTTATAATCCATTGCTGCGAATATAAAACCATGCCAAAGAAACACATAGTCTTTTGCAGCTTCCTTTCCCACACACATACAACAATTACAATGTTTTCATCACCAAACGCAACCATAGCCAAGCTCGTCAGATGCCACGGGCCCATTGCACTCGCCTCGACGTCCCGATTGTTGGGCGCCAGGTCCTTTGCTCGGCCGTTATCTATCAAAACGAAGGTTATCGATAACGACGATAGAGAGAGACAGAATGACACCAAGTTCATTACCCACCCGCTTTTCAAGCATCCAAAGTGGACTACCGATGACTGTGAAGCCGTGAAGTTCGAGCACCGTGAACCAGTCACCCTTGGAGATAAGATAGCCTATAACGGGATGTATTTCTGTAGAACCATGTTTGATTTCGTCACCGGCTACAAGAAAGGAGCTACTATGGAACAAGTTAAAGGTACAAGGTATCAAATGACGGAATCTAAGTGGCTCACCAGGTGTCTCTTTTTGGAGAGCATTGCCGGAGTGCCTGGAATGACAGCCGCATTCATTCGTCACTTACATTCGATCAGATTACTTAAGCGTGATAATGCCTGGATCGAAACATTGTTGGACGAGGCTTATAACGAAAGGATGCATTTATTGACGTTCATGAAGATTGGAAAACCTTCGTGGTTCACCAAGTGTTTCATTTATGTGGGACAGGGTGTGTTCTGCAACATTTTCTTCTTCATGTACTTACTTAGACCTAGGTATTGTCATAGATTCGTGGGTTATTTGGAAGAAGAAGCTGTGAGTACTTATACTCATTTAATTGAGGAATTGAATGCTCCCAACTACTTGCCAAAGTTTCAAGATGTTCAATTACCCGATATTGCTTGGGAATACTGGACGGAATTAGACAAAGATTCCTCATTCAAGGATTTGATCTTGAGAATTAGAGCTGACGAATCGAAACATAGAGAAGTTAACCATACATTGGCCAACTTAGACCAAAAAGTCCACCGTAACCCTTACGCTTTGCTGATTGAAGGTGTGGAAAAGCCCCAGCCTACCAACGACTTGAAGGGAGCCAGAGGAGTTGGCTGGGAAAAGAAGGATTTATACTTGTGAGCAAACAAGTAATATTTATGATGATGAGGTGATGTTTAATGAGAAATGATGTCTTTTACTCAATAAGTGAAATGTTAGTCTTAGATTTGGTGTTGATGGTCTATATAACAGAGAAAAGTTGTCTGATCCGGAGCTTATGGCAATGAATCTGTTATGGCATTAACAAGAATGAATCTTAGAACTGTTATTTATTCCGTTTATTCAGCCTTTTTTTTATGCTGACTATTTAGTTCAATATGAGATGTGACGATATGAATGATCTAATGTAGCTAATAGAACCAGAGGACAGCTCAGTGAGTGGCCCCGAGGAAGATGGTTGCACTCAAGCAAACAATCATCACTAAACCACCCCAGATACTCAACGCCAACCCTCCGTATTTCGACAAGAGCTCGAGTTTGGTCAACCGGTCCAGATCCAAGGGTTTGATCAACAAGTACCCAAAAAGACCCGGCAAAATGAACGAAATCGACGTCGAGCCTGTAGATCCTACAAAAGCCAACACTTTGGCCAACGAACTCACGGAAATAGCGAGGAGATACGAGCACACCACGATCACGGTGGTGATGATGTAGAATTTCTTTGTGGTCAATGGAACGATAATAGGATCATGACCATCGGTGTCCTGAGCTCCCTCCATAGGCGTAGTTGAAACCAACGATTCATTAAACGAAGTTTCGTCGTCATGCTCCAATGCAGAATAACCCTCATGATTAGTGTCTGTGTTTCTTACTTTCCAGCCCGATTTCACTCCATTTCTGACGAAGTAGATCACATGGTTCACAGACCCTCGGCATGGGTGGCATTGTAGTGGGAACGATAACCCTACCATAACCACAATACAAAGACGGCCAATCAAAGACAGAATCGAAGCTTTTGGGTACATAGTGACGATATTACTGTTGACCAAGTCTCCGAAGCTCAAATAGCCGATAATACCGACAACCAAGTATGAGACACAAGCGGTGACAATGGCATTTCTGATGATGATGTTGGACTGTCTTGTGGTGGAGCCATCGGTGTCATTGTTCTTCAATTCGTTGATGATAGCAAACATGTTCTGGTGGCAGGTGTAAGCGAAGACGAATATAGGGAACGAAGCCAACGTTGACTTTAGAGACTTGGGTCCCCATACTTCGATGGTTCGAGGCTGTTCGAGAGGAATATCACCGGCCAACCAGTGTTCAATCACCAAGCAAATGAGGTACACCACTGAGAACAATGCTACGATGGAGGTATACTTCAATGAGTCCAATTTCTTAAGATACGATAATGGCACAATAACCACCATAAATATCGAGATCCAGAAGTTTCTATGAAGCAAAAACCGGTTCAGTTCCACGCCAAAACTCTCCATAATCTTTGGCATCAAATCCCCAATCACAACCAAGTAACTGACCCCAACACCAAAGCATTTGATGGCAATGGCGCTATCGAAAATAATAGAGAGCTGAGGATACGTCAACTGCGATAAGCTGAAATATGAAACTGCCCCCTGCTGTTGAGTATACTTCGTTACTTTATTCTGGAGGTATAAGCCAAACGCGGACGTGAACGACGACCAAACAATGAGCCCGGAGCCGAAAACGAGCCCGTTGTTCTTGAGCCCGTACGGCATGGCCAAGATCCCGGCCCCGATGATGGTGTTGAGGAGGTTGATTGTCCCAGACCTTATCGTTGCTGTGCCCATGGTTGAAGGAAGAGGAAGAACAAGAAGTTGTTGAGATTTGGTGACATAAATGCGCGCTAATGGAAAAGGGCGGGGGGAGATGCGCCGAAATGGGCTCGCGTGAGGGAAACTTGGTACCGGAATGGGACCGCGAGATAACTACCTGGACCGAGATGGGCCCGCAAGAGGGAAACTCTTGGTCCAAGAGAGGCAGAAGTGGGCAGAGATGGGCCTGGTGCCCTCCCGGTGTACGAATGTCTATCAAGGGCTGACATATATTAAGATTTTACTAGAGAAACACAATATTTAAAACAATCAGAAGATCAACCATCCTAGAAGGAAAGCAAGCAAGATCAAAATCACGGCGAATGGCAAAGAAACACCTGTGACAGGTTCTTGTTGGGATGAGGTGGAAGGAGCGTTGGCCTTTGGCACGGGAGATTCGTTGGAGTCCAATTTTTCAGACAAGTTGTTAACTTGGGCGTTGGAAGCATCTAACTCTTTCTGCAAGTTATCATTGTTGGATTTGTCAGAAAGTCCCACGGCAGCAGCGGCGGTACTAGCAGCGCCAGCAGCAGCTCCGGCCACGGCGCCGGCAGCAGCAACAGGCACAGAGGATACAGGAACCGATTTGGATTGTTCGCCGTTGGTGGCAGGAGTCTTCTGTTCAGTAGGAACAGAAGCAGCAGTGGCTCCGGTTCCGGAGGCAGCCAGTTCGTCTTCGTCGGAGATGATGTAGGATACTCTCAATTTCTTGGAAACCAATTGTTCTTTGAATTTGGCTTCTAATGAGGACCAGATTTCACCAACTTTGGAAACATCATCAAGATCAGGGCAAGGTAAGGAAACTATCAAGAATTTGTCTTTACATTTGAAATCTTTTGGCAAAGGAGAGGAAAATCCTTGTAAGATGATAGAAACTTTGACAACAGCACCAGGAGCAACTACGCTAGCATTTGGTCTAACACAGTATAATTTTGGAGCTGTGGTTTTAACCTTGAAGGCCAATGGGGATGTAGTGGAGTTGGTGAGGGTAAGGTATTCGGTAGTTGGCTTGGTGAAAGAACCTTTGAATTCCAAATTGTTAGGAGACACTTCCATTATGACTATAGCAAGAATTGAATTAAAAAGTGGGATAAAAGTCGAGACTTATTCGAAAAAGATACGTGGGCAAACTCTGAACGATAAAGAAAAAAAGATCAAAAACACAGCCGGGAATCAATCAGGGGACGTGGAGGGAAAACTATATTACAATACAAACAGGGCCGACTTTTCACGAGGGACGATCACAGTGGAGTTTTTATTGAAGATTCAATTGATGCTGGAGTAACGGAAGAGGGATGGAAGAAGAAAGAAGAAGAAGTAGGAAAAAAGACAAGTGATCAGAAAAAAGCGAGGACGAAAAAAAAAAAAAATATCAACAGAAATTTGGAGAGGAAATTTCAGAAATTTCAGTTGAGAAACAATCTGGGGCTTATGTGAGAGATCGAACATGCGCGACGGTAGAGGAAGTGGCCAGATGATAGGAAGGGCAGAGGAAGACTGAGCGAAGTGTGGACAGGATGGCGGGACGGGCAAGGAGCGGCGAACGGAGGGCGGAAAGCATTCAGGGAGGACGTGACGCTGTCAGATTTAAGCTTTCGGAGGGAGAGGGGGGGAATCCGTGCCAGCGCATGAGGCTGTAGAGCCCAAACGGGCTGAGAGCGGACAGAGGGTGGGCGGAAGATGGACCGAGGATGGAAGGAATGTGGAAGGAGAGAGGTCCGATGATAGGTCCGCGGGTTGCCAAATTGGGCCCAGAAGTTGCTTAGACGGGCCCGTTCTGGGCCCAACCGTCACGCGCCCGTCGACGGAATTGCACCCCCAGCGCACCCCCAGCACCACTATATAAAGCAGCCGGTCGCCCACATCTGAGATGCAAATACATCACTTCCATTACGCGTTTCCATTTCTCTTCTCTCTATACCTCCATCTCTCTAGATTCTATCTCTGCATCTCTCTATAACTCCACGTCTCTGTCTCCGGCACTCCATCTCTTTCTTTTTCAGCCTTGAATCTACAAGCGCTACACTTTCCTCATACTGCGGGGGACCATTATCATATGCTATTTAACTCAATCTAGTAATCGTCACCTCTTGAGACAACCTCTTTTTTGTGCGGATGCAATAAGATCGTGTGCTCAAATTGTGCCGTATAACTACCTTTGATGTCAACTATAGGTGGATAGTCTTCAACAATGCCGGCTCTGACCAATTGGTTCAACGCAAGAAGATACTTGTCTTCGCCGGTTCGTTCCAAGTAACGACGACACCATGGCAACGTTCCAAAGTTTTCGTCAATGGTTTTCAACAACTGCTTACTCCTGTCGGTAGGCGGGCGGATCGACTCGGTGCCAACTATCCTGGCATAATGCGAACACTCACCTGATCCGATAACATACCCATTACCAGTGGACCCGAAAGTCTCAATGGCAAACACCTCACCTTCCTCCATCTTCGTCATGTCTCCGTTGGGAACGATGGGCACAGTTTTGCCCGAGTGGATTTGGAAATCACCAATGTTGTGCCCGTTCAAATTCCGGATACACTTGATTGGGTACGTCTTACCGTTGAGCTCAAGCTCGTACGACTCCATCACCTCCTGGATTTGTTCTCCAATGTCGTTCAACCGGACATCAATTCCCGCCTCCTTCACCCCGGTGTTGGTGGCCTCTCTAACCGCCTGCAACAAGTTGTCGTACTTATCATCGAACGTCAACGTGAACGCAGAATCAACAATGTGTCCGTTGACGTGAACCCCGATATCCACCTTCATCACATCCTCGTAGTTCAACACCATCTTGTCCCCCGTGTTGGGAGTGTAATGGGCAGCAACATGGTTCACCGATAACCCTGTGGGGAACCCTACCCCCTGTTTCAATGTGTGGTCGTTATTGGTGTATGTTCTCACGGAGTCTTCGATCAAATTGGCGATTTCAATCATCGTCATCCCCGGCTTAATCAGCGACTGTGCTTTATGACGTACTCTTCTATGAACCTCTGCTCCCTTTCTGAAATCTTCCCATACGTTTTCTCTTTGTCTGTCCAAATATCTCTTTTCTTCTGAAGTCACTCGGTAGCTGTTCACTTCCAACGGATATTCCATCCATTCTCCTTCTGGAAACTTCCCTTCCGGGTACAGGGAGTCAATGCTAGAAATCTTCTTCTTCTTCAGCTTCTTCTTCTTTTTCTTCTTATCGGCGCCGGCAGCTTCGGGCTCTTCAGAACCTTCTGCAGTAACTGCTGGAGCTTCGGCTACGTCCAATTCCTTGAGCTTATCTTCAACTTCAGCTACTTTGCTCATGATGGATGGTGGTGATGAAAAAATATGTCATTCTCATTTTCTTTTTCATTAATATGTACTGTCACGTGACAGATATTTCCAGGCCTGGTTCGGCTAATGTGTGAAGTAAATATCTCAACTCAAGACTCCATTGACAGTTTGGTATCAACTGCTTTCTCTTGTACAAGATAGTAGACCAAGACCAGGTATAGAGATCTAAAGATGTAATTTGTACTTATTCTCTTCAGAGTTTGGTAGTTTGTTCACTTATAAAAGATTTCTAAAAAATATTGATCCATCATTTATGTTCCATATTTTACATATTACAAATTCTCTCAAAACCCCTTTCAGCTATACCTGCTCTGCTTGAATAGCGACAATGAGTATGGTATAGCATGATGTCGCTTGCCAGGAGTTGTTTCTTATTATTATCACTCCTTCTACTTGGATCTACAATGTCCAAGTGCTTGTGATGCTCATGGCGCATATATTAGTCATGTATTCATATTAGTATATAGAGACATTATAGTACTTTTACTCGAGGCATGTCATAGAACTCTTCAAGATCTATTTCGCTCGTGCTGCCGTCATCACTATCATCATCTTCTTCGATGGGGCTTTTTTGGTGGGCCAGTACTCAACAGTAGTCTAACTGCACTGTTACTTAGACAATAGCTCTTGAAAGATTCACTCAGGTTCAAGGGCGTGATTCAAATTTTGACTTTCAAGAGGGCAGAAACGGTAATATCTTATATGATTCACTATAGCGTAGCGCTCATGGAAATTAGGTAATCAAACTTTCTGTTTGCCTGAAATGTGTCATTATCGTAATTACTAGGGATTTGGTTCAGACATGTCGAAGATAATGAGAAAGTATTTACATTTGAATCAGGAGTGAAGCCGTGCTCGTTGATGCAAGAAATAAGTCCAATGGGGAAATTGGGGACAGAAGAAGCTGTTTATCTACTATTCTTCAAGAACGAGCATAACTATAATTTGAATTCAGGCTATGCTAATAAGAATATAACTGTGCATGCTGAAAGGCAAAAGTAGCGTCTATTGATTCCCGCCACATTGTATAGAGCCTTCCCTGAGCTAGTACCGAGCGGCCAAGAAACGCAATGGTTGCAAAATTTTGTATCAACGTAGAATGTGCTTCAGATTACTCTGGTGCAATTACAGCCGCTAGTGTACTATTATGATATTAAAACATATATATATATAAGAACCGAAAAGACCTTTGTCGAAATGCAAGCGAGAACTAAATGGCATAAATCGTATGAATTGGGGGAAAAACAGGAAAAGAATCAATCTTTTGAAGTGTCCTGGTTATTATTAAAAAGGCCATCCTTATCAAAATTGATCATTTTGCCATTAACCGTTTGTTCATTCTGATTCGAGGGTTTACCATTCTGCCCACCAGGAGTGTTTGCAATCATTGAATTGAAATCAGGGGTCTTCAAGAAATTTTTGTTATTGAAAACTCCCAAGGAACTATTACCAGTAGGATGATGGTGATGTTGGTTCATTGCCGAACCAGGAGATGGAGTGAAAAATACATAATCACTCATGTTGAACCCAGCAGGAGTTAAGGTCAATCCCGAAGACGGTAAGCCAGTGGCTCCATTATTGAAAAGATTCAAGGAGGGGGTTAGTCTGTTTTGAGGAGTTCTCGCCATGGATGCGTTGTTGTGGCGTTTAGGAGTAAGTGGAGGAGGTGCTACGAAGACATTGTTGGACTTAGCGGAGTCTTTGATTCGAGGGGTTGATGACGAATAGTAAGGCTTTGCTGGTGATGGAGATGTAGCCAAGTACATCAAAAGATCCGCACCTTCTTCATCATTATAGTTTCCTCCTCCACTGCTGTTCTGTCTAGAGCTAGTAGGCGTGCGCAACAATAAGTTGTTATTCTGTGAATGCGACTGTCTTCTCGATAATGTAGGAGTCGTTTGTTGCGGATCTTCCTCTTCCTTTTCCTTTTCCTTTTTGGACGGGGTGGACTTATTGGAGACGGTGAGTGCTGGACTTGGTTTTAGGGCAGTGGCTAAAGTCTTTGGAGGGGTGTTGGGAGAGCCCTTTTCGGTGGAAGAGACGAATTTGCTGGCACTAAGAGGAGCCGACTTAAGAGGCGACGACGACAAGAACATGGCAGCAGAAGTTTTGGTTTGAGTGGGGGATTTACCGTTGGGGGAATACATGTTGGGGGAACTGGATAAGTTAGAGTTGGGGGAATTACTGAACTTATTCTTGAGCATGTAGTATTTCAAAGGAGAGGTTTTGGTCACTGAAGCTGGATGGGAGGTAGATGAGTTCACATTAGTGGGTGATAAAGATTGTTTAGCAGTAATGGAGGCTTTGAAGAGCTTCTTTTTCAACTGTTTGGCAATTTTTTCCAACTCATCTTTCCTCAAAGGGGTTTTTGGTTTGATTAATGGCGTAGACGAGTTAGGATTCATGGTAGCATCGGCGGCGGTATCGTAATTGTTGGACGGGGATGAATTTGGTGAGTGATTTAAAGTGTTGGTGTTTTCTCTCAAAGTATTCATGATGCCAACGAGGGATGGGCAGGAAGGATATATTAAAGCAGATAATCCGTAAGCAAAGCAAAAATACCTTGGATAAAAAAAAACAAAAGCTCTAGATAAAAGGGTGTAGATAAAGGAAAAGCTGTTGGAACACCGGATGTGCAAAAGGAAGCAACTTAACAGTTGGGAAAATGATCTACGAAGGAAAGCAAGCAATTTAACAATTTAGCAACCCAAATATTCTTAAAAGGGCTAACTTCTAACTGTAATAAGCAAAAACGTGAATAGGTTTGGGAAGAGGGTTTAAAGGAGCCTATTAAAATTTGTGCAGAGAACAAATTTTTATTACGCGTTCGGAAGGTGCAATGAATTTTTCCCGTTTAGGACAATGCGCGGGCCTGGGCCAGGGGCATGGGTCTAAAACCAGATCTATGGAGATAAGCATAAAGGTATGGAACCCCGAGTGTCTCAGACCGGATACATGGGTGTGCTGATGGTTGGATGATGTTAGGGATGAACGAGGGTTTTCGATGGACCTTGATAGGTGAACTGGCGAAATATGTAGCTTGGTCGGTGATGCACCTTGTTAGACGAGAAGGAGTGAAAGTGGAGATGTTTAGCAAGGATCGAAAATGTAGACTGGCTTAAATCATGAATCAGGACTGGGTGATTTGCAGCAGTAAGATTAGAGTATGCCTCAGGCGGGCAAAAAGCCTATCTGTTAGAGTGGGGTGAAACTGCTATTAAGTATTAAGTTTTCTAGCTCACTGAACTCCATTTCGCTGGCTACTGAATTCCTTTTCCCTTACTATTCTCATGTATTGAAGGTTACCTTCCCAAGTCCACTTTTTTTTATACTAGATGAGCTTCGTTATCTTCCCATTGGTCAGATCGGTTTCTTCCTTAGCTCAACGATAAGCTTCCTATTTAGTGCTGAGTCAAGATAGTACTTAGTTAGTATAGCACTGAGACTGTCTGGGCAGCCACTCGGGACATTGGACAGAGTTAAATGGTAACAATACAGCGTGGATTATGGTAGGGCTCTGATCATGGCAATATTACACCTGGAAGTAGCAATGAACACTGTCTTAAGCACCATCAAAGCTTTTATTGATCATTATTCGTCAAGAATAAGAGGAAAATAGCCATAAACACGGGAAAACTCTACGGATACACCTCGTAATGTCTTCTGGTATTTAGTGGTTATATCTCTGCTGGTATCACACAGCCTTTCATGAATGCACCTCAATGTACAAGGCTGCAAAGAATTTTCGCAGCTTTAAAATGCGGCCTCTCTTCGTAGGATTTGATTGAGTGTCTCCCGCAAAACCAATGCCAGAATTCCCAAGTTATCATTTTAATCATCCAATACTTATTCTACCTCCTGAATTGTAGTTCTAAGATGTTACTTCAAAACGTCCCATCGTATTTTATAAATCAACCCGTGCACCATGGTTCTTGCCCGCGCACGCCCCGGCAAATACCGATACTGATAAGGGTTGCTGGCATCTCCGAGATGGCTCCACCTCATTTTAGTATATAAGGGATCGATTTGCAGCAAGCAAAGAAACTTAGATCACACCAACGGTATGATCTTCTATATTTTCATTGTACTTGGGATTTTTTACCTGTTGAACCAGGTGATTGAGACCTCGGGTCCCCGTTTCTTCATCGTACCTCCTCATGACTGGAAGGATAAGATCCTCAAGGTACTTAAGTATCCCAAACCTATTTACTTGAAGGTTGGTATCAAAAGATCTAGTTTCAGACGTCGGTTGATGTTGGCCAGTAACCAACCATCCTTCTACACCAACTTCATCAACAATAAGCTCAAAATCAGCCCTGAAGACTACGACGATGACTTCGTTAATAAAATGAGTTATAGGGCTGCGGAAGATGCTAGAAGAAGGATCATTTTTGGCTTCTTCCATCCTTACTGTAACAATGGTGGCGGCGGAGAAAAAGTCTTATGGGAAGCTATAAAAGCCACTTTGCAAGAAAACGATCGGAATTTGGTGGTGGTGTATACTGTCAATGAAGATGAGCCATTGAAAATTTTGGCTAATGTGGCGAAAAAGTTCAACATCGATCATTTGGACTCCAAGAGAATTACTTTCATTTACTTGAGAAGGTTCGGGAAGTTAATTGATGGGAGCTATTGGCGTCATTTCACTTTATTGGGCCAATTATTTGGTTCTTTGTTGTTAGCCCTCGAAGCTATTTTCGAATTATCACCAGATGTCTGGGTCGATACTATTGGGCTACCTGGAAGTTACTATCCTGTTCATAAAATTTTGAAAATCCCAATTCTTGCTTATGTTCACTACCCTATTCTCCAATCAGACATGTTTAACAAATTGAAATTCAAAGAATTCAGCTTATCGTCCCTTAAGCAATTCCAACCTACTCTCTCTGATTCGAAACAGTTGTTCAAATTGGTTTACTGGTCCTTCTTGTATTTCTTATACAATGTACTTGGTTCAAAGGTTGATATTGTTTTGGCCAATGGTACCTGGACATTTAATCATTTGAAAGAAGTATGGAATGCCCCCAATAGCACTATTTTGTACCCTCCATGTGTTGACGACGATCTCACTCTCTTGAAACCTACCACCAGATCCAACAGTTTCATTTACATTGCTCAGTTCAGACCAGAGAAGCGCCATGATTTAATATTACTGGAATTTGCTAAGTTCTTGGAAACTGCCAAATCTAAGAAAACTCCTATTTCTTCTTTGCCAAAAATCATCTTTCTTGGTTCATGCAGAACCCCAGATGATACAAAAACGCTCGAAGAATTGAAACTGGCAGTGAAAGAAGAGGAATTGAACCACTACATCGAGTTTATTGTAGATTGCCCTTACGAAACTATTATTGAGAAATTATCAGAGGTAAAATTCGGACTCAACGCCATGTGGAATGAACATTTCGGTATTGGTGTCGTTGAGTACTTGGCCTTTGGAGTTGTACCCTTGGTTCATGCATCGGCTGGTCCATTATTGGATATAGTTACTACTGATAACAAGGTGTCCAGCTGGCATAATGACTGTGGTTTCTTTTTCAAAAGTGAAACTGATCCTGATTACACCGGGACTGCATCTCCTGACAGTTTCTTATCTTTCAAGACTGGAGACACAACTGTCGATTATCCTGCACTTTCTCAAGTATTCGAGCAATTCTACACCTCTCATCCTGAACTAATATCAGACCATAGTCTTGAGTCTATGAGAGCGGCTGGTAGTACCACCTTGAGTAAATTCTCCAATGACACCTTCGATGCACAATGGTCAAAATATCTCCAACAACTTCGGGAATTGGAGCTTTCCTTCCGTGATGAAAAGCGTGACAAAGTCTCTAAAGTTTACTAGGAATTTCATGACTCTTATATAAGTGTATCTGTAGATAGCCAAAGGACAATTAATAAAAACTCTGTGACAGTGTAATGTAACGGTATCTCCCGGGAGTCATATTCATCATGGGCTCTTCTCAAGCGAATACTTTGAGTTAAGTTTTATATAGAAACTCAAGAACTGTTGAAAATGGATACCAATTTCTTTTCTTTTTCATCTCTTTAACCTCACCCCTATATTTGGCTTACGCGTGTGCTCCTATATATTCAATTCCCTTCTCACATAATTTGCACAACATATATGCGGTTTTCTTCACATTCTACACATCTATAAGTAAATAGGTAGTCATAGTTTGAAATAATGCCGCCCAAATGAAAAGATAGCTGTATGGCTGCAACTGGGAGACCGCGAATCAAGCTGATATTCTTTTTTTGCAACAAAAGGCACGGATGTTTTGTTTGGTGTACGGATTATGGTCGTGTCCGTACCACCTGAAAAATCCACTTGATCTTGTCCGTAAATCATCAGCGTGTCAATAACATCCATCCAAACTAAGTGAGTACACCACCAATTCATCCTCATTCAATCCAACCCACCTATTGTTGAATATCCGGCTCATCGCTATAAATACAGAGCAATTCGCCTATACCTTCATTTTCTTTTTACTCGTTGGACTGAATTGTGTATACTGTATTAACGATGAAATTGGATGTTACCAAACAGTTCTCTACTCGTTCCGATCGAGTGAAAGGAATCGATTTCCATCCGACAGAACCATGGATCCTTACTACTTTGTACAATGGGAAAGTCGAAATTTGGTCCTATGCTACCAACTCCCTCGTTAAATCCATTCAAGTCACTGAATTACCTGTTCGTACTGGGAAGTTTATCGCCCGTAAGAATTGGATAGTAGTTGGATCTGACGATTTCCACGTCAGAGTCTATAACTACAACACCGGAGAAAAAGTTACCCAATTCGAAGCTCACCCGGATTATATCAGAGGTATTTCAGTGCATCCTACCAAACCTTATATTTTGACCTGTTCTGATGATTTAACCATCAAGTTGTGGAACTGGGATAATAACTGGAAGTTGGAACAAACTTTTGAGGGCCACCATCATTACATAATGAGCGTATGTTTCAACCCTAAGGACCCCAACACATTTGCTTCAGCTTGTTTGGATAGAACCATTAAGATCTGGTCTTTGGGATCTCCTACCCCTAATTTCTCGTTATTGGCCCATGATGCCAAGGGTGTTAACTACGTTGACTATTATCCTCAAGCCGATAAACCTTACTTAATCACCAGTTCCGATGATAAAACCATCAAGATTTGGGACTACCAAACGAAATCGTGTGTTGCTACTTTAGAAGGCCATTTATCCAACGTGTCGTTTGCTATTTTCCACCCAGAATTACCATTGATTATCTCTGGTTCCGAGGATGGAACCGTGAGATTCTGGAACTCCAATACCTTCAAATTGGAAAAGTCCATCAATTACAGCTTGGAGAGAGTTTGGTGTGTGGGAATCTTGGAAAAATCCAACTTGATTGCGGTAGGTTGTGATTCTGGTTATGTGATAATAAAATTGGGTAATGAAGAACCACTTTTTTCCATGGATTCTAACAACAAACTTATCTATGCCAAAAACTCAGAAATTTACCAATCTATAATAAAACCAAATGCTACTGAAGGATTGAAAGATGGTGAATCTTTGGCTCTACAACAAAGAGAATTGGGCTCTATCGAAATTTTCCCTCAAGCTTTAACTCATTCTCCTAATGGTAGATACGCTGCCGTATGTGGTGATGGTGAGTACATCATATATACTGCTTTGGCTTGGAGATCGAAAACCTATGGTAAAGCTTTGGACTTTGCTTGGAACTCCCATGATTTCTCCAATGCTACCTCTTTCGCCATCAGAGAATCCAAGTTATCGGTGAAGATATTCAAGAACTTTGAAGAACATGTTACTGTAGAATTGGTGTATGAAGCTGACAAAATTTTCGCTGGAGCTTTGTTGGCCATCAAGTCGGTTGGATGTTTATCCTTTTATGACTGGGAATCAGGTAAATTAGTCAGAAGAGTTGATATTGAAGATGACATTCAAGATGTTGTTTGGGCTGACAATGGGGCATTATTGGCCATCATCACCACTTCTGGTGTTAGTGACAATTCTGGTACCTCCAAGAAGAACGATGAAACATATTTCTTGAATTACGATCAAAATTTGTATGAGCAGGCAGTTGAAGAAAACTTGGTTGATCCAGAAGAAGGTGCTGAAGGTGCTTTTGATGTGTTGTACACTTTACCAACAACCGAATCCATTTTGAATGGAAAGTTTATTGGAGATGTTTTCATTTACACTACCGGTACCAGTAATAGATTGAATTACTTCGTTGGTGGAGAAGTAATCAATTTAGGTCATTTCGACCATAAATACTATATTGTAGGCTACAAAGCCCAAGAAGGTAAGCTATATTTGATTGACAAATCATTCAATGTTATCTCTTGGTATGTCAATGCCGAAGTATTGGAATTACAGACGTTAGTTATGCGTGGAGACTTGGAACAATTTGCTACCAAAACCGTTCTTGACGAAGAAACCGGAGAAGAGATTCCTGATTTGGCCAGTATCGACGAAAATGAATTATCAGAAGAATATTCGAACTTGTTATCAGGATTTAGCAAAACCGAATTAAACCAGTTATCTAGATTCTTCGAAAAATTAGGTTACTTGAGTTTATCGTATGCTTTATCCCAAGATTTTGATTCCAAATTCCAAATCTCGTTATCCACCAACAATTTGTCTCAAGCTTATGAACTTTTATCTAAAAACCAAAAAGAAAATCCTTCAACTGCATTAGCTAATTCCACCAAATGGAAGAAATTAGGTGATTTAGCCTTAACAAAATGGCAAATCAAATTGGCTCAAGATTGTTTCTGGTTAGCTAATGATCATGCATCCCTCTTGTTATTATTATCTTCCACCAATAACCAAAATGATTTAACACGCTTAGCCGAAGAAGCAGAACTTAAGGGTAAATACAACATTGCTTTCCAAGCTTGGTGGTTAACTAGCAATAAAGATAAATGCTTGGATTTATTGATAAAGAGTGAGAAATTCACCGAAGCGGCATTCCTAGCACGTAATTACAATGGAGATGAAGCCAAATTATCTGAAGCTGTTGAACTATGGAAATCAAGTTTATCCACCAAAAATAGGTCTAAAATTGGTGCAAGATTAATTGACGATCTTGGATCTCTTAGTATCAATGGTAATGGTAAAGCAAAGGAGGAGGATTTGATCTCCCTTCAAGATCCTGATGTTGAAGAAACAAAGGAAGCTACTGAAAATGAAGAGGAAGAAGAACTTGCTGAAGAAATTGCCGAAGAAAATGATGCCCCTCTCAGTTAATTTCGTTTCAAATGTCATAGAGGTTTTTCAACTCTTGTGCTAAAATTCATTTTATACTTTCTTTTCAATACAAACTCAATAAACAAAATTGAATACCGATTTAAATATATATACTAAAACAAAAAGAGAAGTAAAGGCTCAGATTAGGGCTTAAATACTGCACGTACATCTGCGAGGTCTTCAATCTTGTCATTGCAAACAAAGATCTTTTCATCAAACTTTGGCTTGTGCATTGGTTGAGGATATTCAAGAACCTCAGTATGGCCGGAACTACTCCAAGATTCGACACTATGGAAAGCTCTGGCTAATCGCAGACGTAGAAGGCTTAATTCAGAGTCCATGTGATCCACCTTTGATAATCGAACTACCATTGCACCTCCTTTCTTTAAAACTGAACATGACAATAGTAAAGCAGCATCTGCTAGGTCGATTGAAGCTTTCTGAGGGTCTATAACCACCTCTTTCAAGCCATCAACAGATCCTGTCCTTATGTAAGGTCTTGTGTTTGTATTGTTGAAGAATCCCTGGTCCTGTAAGAAAGGTGCCGACAAATCAGAGAGGATTAAATCCGGCTGGTAGTGTTTAGGCTCCAAACTGGCAATGAGCTTGGACTTTTGATCCAGAAGGCTGAGATTCCCTAAGCCAGAGGACAAGTCATCCAATTGGTCGAAGAATGTTTGATCTTGCTCTCTTACGAAGTACGTATGATCCTCTTCATTATTTGGAGTATCATACATTAATGTATGTTGTTGAAGTTGCTTCCTAATGGAAATCTCTTTGAAGTGGTGAATAATACGCTCATGGGTAGACTTAGAATAAATATTGCCTTGAATAGCAGATGCTCCTAATGGAGGTGCTCCAAATAGCAAGTCAACCCCCAATAAATGACATTTGTTCTCAAACTCTTCCTCCATTAGCTGGTGTACCTGACACAACCTTGTCTTGCTGAATTGACACCAATTGCCCGGTAGAAAGCCCAAATCAACAACTTTCCTCACGTTCTTGTTAAATATGTTGAATTTCTGGTCTATGTAGTACAATTTTCCATGCGATGCAATATTGATTCGGTCTATTTGCTCTTTTCTGGTAGCCTTGGGTGGTTTGTTGCCTTTAGGCTTTTTGAAGCCAATCGCAGGATCAATACCGCCGCTGCTGGCAAATCTGTGTTGCAAGAAAGACACTGGTCGGATCCGTAGGGGCCGCACATAGAATCGCATCCGTCAATGTAGCATCAGGTTCCGACTATTTTGCAGTCATTGATGTGGAGAGTTATTTGAAATGATAGCCACATATCGTGCCATACACGACTTAAGGGCTTATGCCCTACTAAAAAGCACGTGACCAAATATTACATTTTCTTCCTTTTTGTGTAGAATTAAAAAAAAATCTCATCCCAGTAACCCATAAGTGCGAAGTGAAAAAATTCCTACAACTTTTCTACTTCTTTTAGTATCCTCGTCGAATCAGTTTACTTTACCAAATACCTTGGGAGACGGAAATACATTGTCAAGATGTCTAAAATCACCACTTCTCACGTTCGTGAAAACGTTCAAAAGTTATTGGAATTCTCCACCGAAACCAAGAAGAGAAACTTCTTGGAAACCATCGAATTACAAGTTGGTTTAAAGAACTACGACCCTCAAAGAGATAAACGTTTCTCTGGTACCTTGAAATTACCTCAAGTCCCAAGACCAAACATGACCATCTGTATCTTTGGTGACGCTTTCGATGTTGACAGAGCTAAATCTGTTGGTGTTGATGCCATGTCTGTTGAAGATTTAAAGAAATTGAACAAGAACAAAAAATTGATCAAGAAATTAGCTAAGAAATACAACTCTTTCATTGCTTCTGAAGTTTTGATCAAACAAGTTCCAAGATTATTAGGTCCTCAATTGTCTAAGGCTGGTAAGTTCCCAACCCCAGTTTCCCACAATGATGACTTATACTCCAAGGTCACTGATGTTAAATCTACCATCAAGTTCCAATTGAAGAAAGTCTTATGTTTAGCTGTTGCTGTTGGTCACGTTGAAATGGAAGAAGATGTCATTGTCAACCAAATCATGATGGCTGCTAACTTCTTGGTTTCTTTATTGAAGAAGAACTGGCAAAATGTTGGTTCCTTAGTCATTAAATCTACTATGGGTCCATCTTTCAGAATCTATTAAGTAATTTACGTTCTTGATAGAAAACTAAACGTTTTTTTTAGTGGATTGAAATGAAATATGTATATATTTGATCATCGATACTTTAATTAGGTTTAACCGCGAATGTAGGCAAAGTGCATGAACATTGGAGTCAACTATGAGACCCTAAAACCTTCATAGTAGTCCCGATTCGATTCATAAAACAGTACGTCAGTCATTATTGAATTAATAATTATACAATATATAATGCAAGATGAGAGTTGTATGGAAACAAATGTAGATATTATACAATGCTTACTAGGTAGCTGGCTCGTCGTCATCGTCGTCATCGTCATCGTCATCATCGTCATCATCGTCATCATCGTCATCATCGTCATCATCGCCGTCTTCGATGATAGGGTGGTCATCATTATCTTTCCCATCGTCTTCCTCGTCCTCCTCCTCTGGGTAGCCACCTAGCTTCATGACAATCTTGTTGACGATTTCGTTGTAGTCCATCATACCTCCCATACCAATATCTCCATAACTACCTACAACTTTCTCGACCGGCTTCAATATTTCAATCCATGGCATCTCTTCACCAATTAAACGTAATTGTCTTTTGGTGGTGATTGCATTATAGGAATTACTTGTCATAGCCGGGGCCAAAAGAATCGGATACGAAGTGTTCCAAGCTCTAATAACATTAGTTAACAAATTGTCACATAATCCAAGGGCAACTTTGGCAAGGGTGTTAGCAGTTAATGGACAAACAACTAAAATATCCGCCCATCTACGAAGTTCAATATGAAGAACGGGATCCAGCCTTGTTTTCCAAGTAGTCCATTCGTCTTGATCTCGCCAGATTCTGATTTTCTTGGAGTTTTCAATTAGTTTTATTGTTTCCTGGCCAATGAAGTTTTCGCTGGCTTTGGTCAAAATAAGCTGAATAGATACCTTCTCGGGAGTATATATTTCAAGCAATTTACTTACAATCAATTTGGTCTTCGTCGAGGATGCACCGCACACGGCAAGGAGAATATGAAGTTTACCATCGTCCTGCGGTAAACGAGGATCAATATTGGAGTTTTGTTCGGACGCTTGCGGTAACTTAGGAGATGTTACTTGTTTGGTGGTTTGGGCCAATTTTTCTAGCGATTCGCTAGCAGTAGGCTTTGCCGGAGGGAGTGAATAATCAGAGCCGGTATTACTACCACTTCTGGAACGATTTTTACCTTTTAATGCTTCGTCTACATAGAAATGGGCATGGACTGATGGCTGTTTGTGATGAACTGAAGTATTTGGGGGGTTAGCCGCATAATTGAGACTCGTTTGAGATTCATTAGGCGAGTCAAGAGCTAACGATGCGATAGGATGAGTTAGACTGGAAATCAAGTCGTTATCGGGATGTTGAGGATTTGAATGAAGAGAAGTGAGTGATTGGGAAGGGATATTATCATTGGTTTGAAGTAATACTCCGCCCGCTGGAATTGTTGATCTATTTTTCATGGGAGGTTTTGGTGCTTGAGTAACATTAGTAGCAGAGTTGGATTTGGTTTGGGACAACGTCATTGGAGTTGGGATCACACTGCTACTGCGACTATTTGAATTTGTGAGGATTGGAGGAGGAGAAGGACACCTGAGATTTGAAATGGCCATCACCGATGGAGGTATTTCTGCTGCCGGCTCATTAGTCGGAGAGGGCAATTTCTTCTTCCCTTCAGTATCAGATTCTGTCATTGTAGTTTTTCTATCAGGTGTATTCCTTTTTTTAACAGGGGTGGGGTTAACCGCAGGCAGCAATCAACCACGATCACACAATGTAATCAACCAAAGATGGTTAAACGGCTAAAGATTTAAAACTAAAAATAAGAAAAAGGCGAAAACCAGGAGGAAAGTGATTTGTAATCGGGAGCAAAAAATTTGCTATACCAAATTGTGTGAGTGATTTTCTCTAGGGAAACTGGGAAGTACACGCTAAGCAAACATGGGGAGGTGCACGGGTGGTTTTGGTGCACGGGTGCGAGTCGGAAGTCGGAGTCGGGTAGTTGGGGTCAGAGGGGAGTTTTGGAAGGAGGAGCAGAGAAGGGAGAGAGGTGAATGGTTGTTGGTTGGGATGTTGTCAAGACTGGTGGTGTAATGACGGGCTTGAAATGGACAATGCGCTGACGGGAGCAAAATGGAAGGGTGCAAGCCAAGCGCATTAGTAACAATGGAACCATCAAGGAGCCATTCATGTATCTCGTGGACTTGTTACAATTTACGGAAGGTAAATTTGCAGCCATATATCTCCACTTGCTTCAATTTAGGTGCTATAGCATTTAAGTAGAGCTGCAGCGTGGGTGTTTCTAGTAATTTAAGTGTTTCACTACGATGAAAGATGAGAGTGGCCAAAAAAAATAAATGGCTGCAAAGAGTGAGCTTCTTATATGATGATCTGAAAAGCTACCGAAAAAAGTGAGCTTTTTCTCACCTACGTAAATCTTAAAGTCTTCAGTATAATCTAGTTAAAAATATCGTAGAATGCCAGCTCGTTTCTTTCTGCCTTCAATTGGATATCCCTATCTCCAGAAATGTCTATTGAAGGCAGATTGGAGAACAATAGTTCAAACATACCATCGTTGGTGGGCAAACTAAAATCTGAATTGATTAAAGAACTGAAATTTTTGAAAAAGTTTTCGTGCTCTTCATCTAAGGGTTGCGGAGAGATCTGTTGATTTAAAATTGTTTTTAAGCCGTTGGAAGAAGTCTTTGCCAATTTGAATGATTGACTGTTTTCATCACTTAGCTTGAAACCTCTAATCAAAACTTCCATTATTCTGGTTAAAACCCTCAGGGATCCGCTCATGTGCGAGGAGTAGTCGGTCATGATATTGGTTATTACTCCAATATTGGATTTAATGTCTTCCAAAGAAATTTTGATCTCTTTATTTGCCCGTTCATTTAACAAGTAAATAAACCCAATGATCAAAGCCATTGTAGCATGGTACAACGTGACAATATCCGGAAACAAGGTGCCGTTCAAAATATCTGATTTGGAAGCCAACGAACATAGTTCACATATTTTGATTGATGACTCAAGGCATTGGTACACAATCTGGTATGTTTCCACATAATCAATGGCAACATCAGGGAAGTTGCAGACATGCAAAAGGTAAGGAAATGTCAAACAAATGCAACTGTAATGAAATTTCAAGTGTAGGTAGTGTTTATAATCCTTAAAATCCTGCAAGTTTTGTAAGTTATGGTCCCAGTTTTGGTACGTCTGCCTCATTGATTGTAGGATTCTATGGCTTTTACTAACGTTAGCCCACGATAAAATGTCCTGGGTTTTAGTCAATATTCTCCGTAGATCAAGTGTTTCCAACACATACTTATTTAAGCCCATGAGCTGATAGTAGAAGTCCCGACAAACCACATCATCAATATCTTTAAGCTGTGGATAATTAATCGTTACCTCATCGAGGGAAACAGTGGAATCTCTCCCTAGTTGGAAACTAAACCTGATTTCGTGAGTCGCAAGAGTCCACCACACTCTCTTCATTTCGTCCAAGAGCACTTTGTCCTTGACCGTATCGCATATAACCTGCCTATGGATACCCATAGAAACCCCTTGTCGAGTGGCTAATTCAATGAGGATATAACCTGACTCCCGCTTCCGGCTGTTGTCCATATATACTGCGAGTAGCATAAGACATCTAATTCCGTCCAACGTTGGTGAAAGCACCATATCTGACATACATATTCTGACGATATCCAAGTATTTGAAGACATCATTGGCCTGGTTTAACTTCAACATTTTCCCGACAATCATCACCATGTATATCGAGCATACCTGAGCCACTGAGAGTGACCTTTTATCCTCCTGATGTTCGATGATCTTCCAGAACGTATTGTAAGTCTTTCTGAACGACTCTTCTTGGAAAAGTAGGTACCGGTAGTGAATCTTACTGAAGAATATGTCGATATAGTAATCAGCTTCTGTTCTAGGAATCAACTGAACATAGGGGAAAGTCTTCGTATTGATGGCTTTCCAACTAAGAGGTTGCTGAACAGAACTAAGAGGCATTCCTTCGTTAAAAAGATTTTGATAACTTGACCATTTACGAATGTCAATATTCATTTTGCTTGCTATGCAAGACACCGAATTTTCCAAGAATTTTGGGGCTCCAAAGGGACCAAGGTAATGAAAAGTGTTCTCATCATGATATATTTGTTCCACCTGATTTATTTTGGGGTGGTGGTTGACTCGCAAACTGTTGGTGACAATAGAAGCTGGAGAAGAGGAGGAGTCGATTTCGGTCGCAGGAGGAGATTTGATACTTTTCCCCGATGTAAGCCTTAACGCGAGGTTTCGGAGTTGTTGAGACTCCTCTGATGTGTAGCCGCCTGATCGTGAAGGCATTTTGATATTTGATCTATTCCCGAATTCAATTAACTCGTCGATATTGTTAATATCGAGTTCTGGATGTAGCCCTTGCAAAAGGCTTAGCACGCATTTATAGTGGAGTCCGATGTTCTCGATTGGGCCCTGGATTTTCTTCTTTCTTTGGATGGTGGTTTTGCATTCGATGCTGGCTTTCTCACAAGCATAACATGGGTCTCTGGCACTTTCTAGGTCTCGTTTACAGGCGATTTTTCTGGTTTTACACCGATCACAGCTGAATAACGCCTTCTTCCTATTATCAGCTGACACCACCCGTCTCTTTCTCGTTCGTATAAGAGGATTTTGGACTTCGGAGGCCATATTGTCATTCTACAGATCGAAAAGAGAAAAGTGAGTGTTCTGTTTAAAAATAAATGTCATAATTGATAAGTCATGGATAAGTAAGCAGCCACAAAAAGAACTAACTCCGGAAGCATAAAAAGGGCAGCGTTTAAATGTCAAATAGAACACTGAGTGCGCAAAGTGTCTGCAATAAATAGACAGTCCAATTTGCGACTGCTGGATTTGGAAATTTTGCGACGCACCGGAGCAAATCGTACAAGCTTCCGACGTCAAAGCCATCTTAGCGACAAGATGGAGATGACTTCGAGGCAAGGAACGGCTGAAACAAGATCAGAGAACGGAACGATGATGTAATTGATGAGAAGAGATGAAATTCGAAACATGTGGGTGGAAGGAAACCTGGTAGGGTGACCTGGATGGAAGCGGGTCGGAGGTAGTGAGATGAGCTGGTTTCGTATGGGAGGGGTCGAGGTTTACGGCTTGTATCCAGAGACAAGGAGAGGAGGGTTATTTTGGCAAGAAATAAGGGATTATGTCGGTCTTGGGTATTGATGGTCCAAGTAGAGAGGCACGGAATGAGATATGTGACACGATATAGAAGCAGTGTCCAGGCTAGGATGGTATGGGACAAGAGATATGGCATGGTATCGGAATTGTGTCGAAAGCGTATCGGAAGTGTATCCAAAATGCATTCAAAGTGTGTTGAATGCGTATTCATAAACGTATTGCAAGTGTATCGAAAACGTATCGAAAGTGTATCGAAAGTGTATCGAAAGTGTATCGAAAACGTATCGAAAACGTATCGAAAACGTATCGAAAACGTATCGGATTCGTACCCAAGCACGTATTGGAATCCTAACCAAAAACGTATCGGATTCGTATCGAAAGTCTATCCACGACATCGGAAGCGTGTCTAATTCGTATCGACGTATCCAAAGTTTATCTTCGTATCCATCTGGTATCCAAGAATTTCTAAACCCCTTATACGCACTAATGCGTAGATAATCGTTCAGATTGCAACTGTTCAGAAGATTTTTGTTTAATCTTGTCGTATTCTATCTGGCCTGAATCGATTTGAAGCCTTGAATACTTCAATGCGTACAGGTTATGCTTATCTGGCGATAAAGTCCAGTCTATTACTCGTTCCATCTCTTGATCCTGCCAACACCATCTCGTCTTTTGTTACTGTGATCTTCTGCTTTCACATCATATTCACGGCCCCCGGAATTTCGGATTACTGCGATGAGGGAAGCACATTCAGCGCCAGATGAAAAATTAAGGTGTATTGGAAACCCCGGTTGATGCGATAAAGGGGCGGAAACGCAGGAAAGCGTGAGCGAGAAGATCTTACCTGGAACAGATAAGGAGAAGATAACAGAAAGGAGATTGCTAAAGATAGGAGACAGCCTAAAGAAAGGAGATCACCTAACAGAGAGGAGATCATCAAAGAGGAGAGGCCTAGCTTAGAGTTGCAAGAAGCTAAATGGAGGTAGCCGCCTCTGTTAGAAGCAGATAAGAGGCAACTGTGATAATTTGCCATGTTGTATTCTTAACTATAGATAGTGCTAGCTTTTCGATGCAAACAGCCGGATCGTGGATAGTCCTTTCAGCACCTACAAAATCTTACTACAATGCCTTGATGTACGAAGAGTATTCAGACCGTCCTCAGGCCGGTGCCGGATCTATATAGTTGAGAGGCCTAAAGAAGTAAAAGAGTTGACAAGTTCTCTTGCCTTTTCATCTTCGGTGAGATTAGGATCTGGTTTTTCTTCATTTTTCTTCGGTTGGTACCTCTTCTTCTTTTTATACTCCCCCGCTGGGTGGTATGGCATTGCATATTCATTCATGACCGGTGGAGGTACGGAGATTAGGGGATAAGGGTACGGAGGAAGAGGATTATGGTAAGGATTACTATAGTATAAGGGAGGATAAGGTAGGTATGGGGAATTATTGGCGGTGGTGGGCAGATTATATGCGTTAGCGAAGTTGGCGAAATAAATCTTCTGTTGGAGCAGGTTTCGTTCGAAAGCCAAGTTTATCACCGACGACCGGTTGGCGGTGGCAGAATCGGAGTTGCTGCGAGGTAAATTCATTTTAAATGTTGAGTTGGCAGCATTGGCATTGGGATATAATTGTTGAATCTCATAGTTGTTGAAATCGGGAAATTTATCGTATCTGACCGTCAAAGTTCTTCCTTCGAATTCGATATTGTCAAAATACTTTATAATCTTTTCTGACGACGGCTGGTTGCCCGTGGTAACAATGGCAAACCCCCGACTGAGGCCGCGAAGCGTAACCACATCGTCGTCTTTCGACGGAGAAGAAGGTTTCCCTAAATGGAAGCTGTTTAGACGATTCAAATTTTTCAAGCTTAAATTATTGAAAAACTCCTTACTACTGGCATTATTAACCGATTGCATGGGGATTTCAACCCTAATGATTTCAATATCATTCCCGGGCTCAAACTCTTCACACTTGTTCACCAAAAAATTCCGTAGAGATGGCCAAGTGGAACTGAAAGGAATGTTGCCGACAAATAATCGGCATGGGTTGACTTTGATTGGCTCGCCTTCTTCATTGGGGATTTCAATAAAATTGGGCTGATCCTCGGGAGACTTCACCAAGTTCATTAGAAACGGAGGAAGCGTTTTATCTTCGTTGGGATTATATGATTTTGCTTCGAGCGACTTATCCAACCATTCGTAGCCATTCAAAATGGATAAAAGCTTGGTATTAAACTTGTGATCGAAGTTTTGTAGAATGAGGTAACTAGGAGTAAACTTGATGATTTCAAAAGAATGCTTGGTATCGAAATGGGTTTCGATTATTGACGTTAGTAGTTCAACCATCTGCGGTTTGGTGATGGCAGCAGGTAAGTTGTCGATGCGGATGAGATTATCCTCCATCATCGATGAAGGATAGAAGGGACTGGCATTTGTATTAAATGTCCCCAGGCTCATTGATGTCAGAGAAGGTGATGAAATAAATAGGATACAGGATAGAAGAATAAAAAAGTGAAGTATAAAAAAGTTAAATGGTACAACCGTAAAAAGAAGTAGAACTGAATAAACGACAATGGGATCGAAGAAATGATAAGGAATTAAGGATCTTTTGAAGAAAGAATCACACTACAAAAATTTCCAGATCATGATACAAATTCGCTAGCAAAAGTTTATCGGAGAATTCTCGCTGTCCAATCTTAAAATCCCCCTATGGATTTCGAAAACCTTAGTCAATTGTGGTAATTCTGTTATCTATAAATTAGGTACCACAAATCAGACGGTTATTTTTTCACTGCTTATCAGCCATCATTTTCGGTCGCACCCCCGGTTAATTCACCCCCGGTTACCAGAAAATATATCGTCCGTATTCACTTCTGTTTGATAACGCCAGCATACTCACTATCTGCCAAGTTCCGACCCCCTCTCCGATCGCTTTCCGGCCAACCCTCTACTGGTCTCTTGCAAATCGTTGTCCAATCTCCGTCCTCGATCTACTTCCGGCCTTACTGCATCACTGTGCAACCCCCAAATTAGTGCTTTCGCCAGTACTCTTCCGCCTCACGGGGGATAATCAAGGGGCATGGGGGTAAAATAGACCCGTACACCCGTATGTACGGGTGCCCGTTTTGCGGCCGCACCGCTGGCGGCGGTTTGTTGCACACAAACCTTATCTGGGGCCAAAAATTTTGCAGCAACACAACCAACTCCGGTAACGATGACTCCCGAACACACTCCCGAGCCCTCAAACGACGGCGAAAAGTGTGATGTGCAAGTCAACACCACCAACACCATCCTCTACTGCAGCTTGATTGCGTTGACAGGCTTTCCACTTGGTTGGGAAGTGGGCCATACCGGCAACCTCATCAGCAACGCCGACTTCCAGAACCACTTCGGCGCCTCGGCGTCGGTGTTGGGCATTATCGTGTCCAGTTTCAACTTCGGCGCCTTGATTGGCTGCTTGGCAATTCCTCCACTCTCCAAGGTGGTGGGATTCAGGTACTCCATTCTTGTTGCTTCCGCAGTGTACTTGTTGGGGTGGCTAATCCAATTCTTGGTGCTCATCCTAAATGCATCTACAAACTACCTTTGGTTCAGTAGTGGCCGGGTCCTTTGCGGTGTCTGCTGCGGGGCGCTCACCGTGTTGGGCCCGGTGTTCATAAGCCACCAGGTACTTAACAAGGCACACTTAGGGTTTTACCTTTCCTTCTTCCAAATAAGCATCTGCATATTTATCCTTGTGGGGAATGTTCTTTTTTACATCTCCTCCAACCCTTTGGTGGCTATGGTCACGGCTGTAGTGTTTTTGCTTCTGTCAATCCTATCTCTTGCATTTGTTCCTGAGTCAAACCTCTTTCTCCTTCAGAAGGGCAGACACAATGCGATCACACGAAACTTCCGCAGCCTCTTTAAAATTGATCATGAAACCCAATTGATGCAAAAAGTTGATGAGTTTATACACCCAGTGCCGGCGGCTGAACCGAAACTGCCGAAATACTTCGATGTTAAGAACTGCATCAGGTGTTGTGCGGTGATGGTGTTTCAACAGTTAACCGGGGTTAACTATTTCTTCTACTTTGCCGTGATCATTTTCAACAAAGTACTCACGGTGAATTTATCCAACATCCCCATTATCATCATGGCAGTCATCAACTTAGTCGGCGCGTTGGTGACATCCAAATTAATTTTGAAATTCGGCCCCATAAACTTACTAAAAACCGGCTCGATTTCCATGACCATTCTCCTCGTCATGTACTCCATTTTAGGTCTCATTATTGATAGCTCTCCTAATCTTTCCCTCTCTATTATCGTCATCGGTATAAGTTGGCTTTTCGTGTTCATATTCGCCATCAGTTGGGGTCCTTGCTGTAATATTATCATCAATTTGCTCAGCAACAACAATAGCACCATCATTAGTGTAGCTGTTTTCACCAACTGGTTAGCCAATTTTGTGATCACTATATCAAGCCCCATAATCATCCAGACGATTGGTTTCGGCTATGGGTTGGTTTTTGCTGCAAGTGCTTTGGCTCTGATCTTCTTTACCGAATACATCCAAAAAATGATCAAATGATGTGCCTTATCCGGGTTGCCGAGATACAGTTTAGCGGTTTTGGTTAGTGGGGTCTAGTTAGGGTATTCGCCTAGTGGAAATCCGGAGCATTATGTGTTGTTGTGTAAAGCCGATAATAATAGTAAAATCGACGCTATAATCGGAATTGCTCAACTGCATCAACAATCTATTTTTTAATTAAATTAAATATACAAGGCGAAGCATGCAGCTGTGCGTTAGAAAGGCGAAATAAAATCAGTAAAAAATAATTAGGAAAGAAAATTATCCTTGAAAAATGTGATGCGCAGTAGTAATTACGGAAGAGATTTATGTGTCGCAATTAGATGACTGATTTATATTTTAGTAATAGTGTGTAATTAAGTAAGAGAGATCCTTTTCTTGCAGGTGTTGGTAACTTCTCCAATTTGCTTCTAAAACTGGGATTGGAGTTCTCGGATGTAACATAGGAAAAAATAAAGAAAAAAAAAAAAAAAAGACATCAAAAAAATAAAATTTAGACATTATCACTTGAGGAGAACTGTCACATCAAGGTGATGATGATAGATGTCGTATATTGGTCGTAACTAATAGCGGTTAAGCTGAATGACTAATCTCGAGAGCAAAAATAATAAAGACTATTCTCCCCTCAGTTATCGGGTATGAAAGAACGGATATGCAACGTAATCGTTTAAAGTTGTATGCAGTGATTAAGGCCAACTTTTTCTTCAATGTCCCGCAACAGATAAAAGGGTGACTACTCGGTGAAGTATTGAAGGGAACCTCGACATATAAGATGTCATCTCTGTTTCTTTTACCTCTGCATCTGTCCCTCTCCCCTTTTTTTATCCCTTTTCGTACAACAAAGTTTAGCGGAGACTCCCTCAAGACTGTGATATTATTTATGCAATCCACCGAAGTCTTTGCATAAGTGGGCAACTCATGCCATATGCAATGTACGCAAGATGCAATTATAACACCTATATACAGTTTTCTTTTTTTTTTTTTCTGAAGTTTCTTTCAAAACATGTAACGCTTTAGTATTCTCGTTATAGGGCTCATAGTAGCTTTTTTTTAATTCCCCAAGGCGATTTTTGCTACAAATCTCGGTCGCTTCTTAGCGATGACTATTTCCTTAATAGTTTGTTGCTGAGAGCTTAATGGTGGCGTTTCTTGCTTTCTTATGTTTCTTTTTTTTACTTTTATTGGCTGAATCGATCAATAAAATGATTTTTTTAGCAGCCATTGATTTTTACTAATGATAAGCATACTTACCTTACAGGCTTGTTGTGAAGAACTAAGAATATAGGCTGCCGATGTTTCAATGCTTCACTAATCTACTTAATGTTGTTGGTTTGTGATGAATCGACAGAAACAATCTTTTTTTTTGTTTTATTTTTTCAAACTTTTACTTTAATTTAAGGTTTGCTTATGCGTTTTCATTTTCATGTAAGTTTTTTACATATGGTTTTCATGTATTTCAAAAAATCTTCACATATACAATAGAATAAGCTTTTCGGTTTTTTTATTATTTTTTTTTAGTTTTAGGTTAGTGGATTTAAATATGTAAATCAATATCTTTGGGTCGGTTTGGTTCAGACATTTCTCTTCTACTAATAGCTATCGCTTTATTCTCTCTTCCGTTCCCATTGAATTTAGACTTTTCGTCCATGTCTATTTATTTTGGACATTTTCCATCCTCCCCATCTTCTTCTTCTTCCTTTTCAAATTTCGAAAATACGCTTTGTGATTGTTCCATACATTTTATTGGCTCTTGTTGTGTTGACTTTGTCAAATCTCCAAGTTCTTCTGCATCAACACAAACCCATTCGGATATTTTTTTGAATCAGACTTGAGAGGCACTTAGAAGAACACGACAAACTACACTTTAAGACATAAAACCTTCTATCTTTTAGCCAGTTTTCGGTCATTTTTTAGTCACCGTCGACACCAGTCTTGTGTTGGATACAAACGACTAGCTTCTTCTGCCTTCCTTTTGTTCAATTACTAATAAAAAGAAATAAGGGAAAATAAGGTTGAGAGCACATTCAGGTTACAGATTGGCTACATTGGGCTACATTGGGACCATACATGAAGACCGATTCTTGCATTGCGACTCTTTATCCGCTTCTAACTTTCGACATTACGAACAGTCAGCTCATACTAACTTGTTCCGTATTTGACTTCATTGATGACAAGTCAATTGGAGAGGGCAACTGGAAAGTAAGTCGACATTCTTCCTGAAAAAAAAATAAAGACAAATTAAAAACGTTGAAGTCGATAAAAATAAAGAAGAATAGAACCGTACAATCACCGCAGTGGGAACTAGCTTTTTGGATTCAAAGACATTTATAGTCGATAATCCGGAAGGGCCTTGATTTTTTTTTATTTTCGCTATCTTTCCCTTTTTCAAATTGATTAACCTTATACTTATTAGGTTTTTGTTGGAAATATTACAGTCGAGGTAAAAGTCGGCCAGGAAAGAGTTCAAAAACAATTCTGTTTATGTTAGTGGTCAATAATGGCTAAAAAGCGTCTAACTTCAATAACTAAAAGAAGTCGAACCAGGTCTGGATGTTTAACTTGTCGAGATAGACATGTTAAATGTGATGAACAGCGCCCGGTTTGTAAAAACTGTATTAAATCTAAACGGAAATGTTATCGAGGTATAAGATTAAATTTCACACAATATACCATTTACAATCCTGATGAATTCTCCTCGAATAAAGCTGATGGTGTTGAAAACGGTAAGCTCGGGAAAAAGGCAAGTAGTCGAATACTTGATCAATCTATCACCATTGCGTCGTTGTATAAAAATGGAAGAAAATCTTACCAGCCATTTCTTCATTTACACAGTCCAGAAGATTTGAGAGAATCAGATCTCCAATACGAAAAAGATCTCTATAGCTCTTTACCTTCTATTACTACCCATTTACCAAGAATCACCAAACGAGAGAATCCATGGACGTTTCAATTCGAGCGAGTCGATCATCTTGAAGTTCCATACAATAAAGCAATTCTTGAGAATCAAGAAATTACAAACTATCTATTGAATGATTCAAATTCTAACTATATGGACACCTCCGTCTCCTATAACATGCTTGGTCCTCCCCCACCTGTAACTAATCCATTTCTTGATTTGAATAGACCGAGGAGATCGTTTGTGGATATTACCAACTACAATGTGCACATTGATCAATTTATTAGTCTTATCCAATACCAAAAATACTTCTGGATTTTGGACTTGTTCAACGACCTCAATATCTGGAAACTGATTGTTCCAAACTACTGTCTAAACATGCCTGAAGCCTCTGATGATTTACATTATAATGGGTTTCCAACAAATGAAAGAACTGGGAGTAGGCTATTAATAGACTGCTTAATGCAGTGTTCAGTGGACAATTTATCCAACGATTTGACTACCATTCTAAGTAACCAGTTGAACCATTGGTATGAAGTAAGAAATCTTGAACTAAATGCCCATACCTTCCATAAATTCGAAAGACTTTTAGTAACAATTGTTCTCATATTGCTCCGTCATTTGATTAAACTAGAGAAAAATTTTCCTATTGACAAAAATTCCATTCTAATCATCAATAATCAGTTAAAAATCTTCAACAAAGTAATGTTGATGTTCTCCCAGTCTGGTACGAAATTCAGGTCAATAATTTTCATCAGTTCCGTTCATTCAGTCTCAATTTTGAAATTCCTAATCCTCAAACAATTGGTCGGTATTGGACAAAGAAATAATCCTAACATCAATCAACTATTCTCCCATAATTATAATCCTATTCCTGACATTGAGGATGTAAATGAGGACATAACTTATAATTTGACCCACTTAATTAACCAAAATAAAAGCTTTGCTAATGAAATTCAACATCTATCCAAATTTGAAATACTAAATTTAGACTCTTCCTATAAGGCTTTAAACCTTTCCCAGTTCAATTTCAATCTCCCGTTTTCACCGGCATCCCAAATTCTTCAATCTCCCCAATTCAAGCTCCCATCTTCATCCACTGACAACTCAAATACGAAAATACATCAGCGAAGCACAACTTCTATTCCTACATTAAGCACTAAATCATCATACTCCAACGCTTCTCTTTCATCTCAGACATCAATTGAAATGTCTCCTACAAGCAATGATGGAACTTTTATGTACAAATCAGAAGCTTTCAAATTAAGAGAACATATATGGTATTTGCTAAAGCTAGATTACACTACAAAATTCCGTAATAGTAACTCCTTTGAACTATTTCATAATGATCCCAGTACAGTTCCTCATGGAATAAAACCACTTCGGCTTATAAATGAAGTCAAGCCCATGCTGTCGGAAAGCACAAGGCCAGATATTTTCACCAATACATTGTCAGGAGAACTAATTCTTCCCAATGAAAGAGGAATTGCAACTATCATTCTATCCCAGTATATAAACAAATTAGCGAACATTGGGGATGAAAATGTCAAGGAAACTTCAAATTCCAATATTCGTTTTATTTTCCAAGTCATCAACAATTCAATGATTGATCAAGGTATTAAAAACCACTGGAATGAAAGCTTTAGTTGGACTTATAATGATTAGCTTGTTCTGGTTGTCTAGTTGTACTTTTGAATAGTCGGGCTGGTTGAACTATTCTGAACTATTCCTTGAACTATTCTAAACTATTCGAACTATTAATCTGCTTTACTCTGGCTGATAATTTAGCTTGTTGGTTCAACTACTAGATCTAGTAGTTGATTAGTGCCACGTCTGTACCATTTCTTTTTATGTCTTCTACTTCTTGTATGTGTTTAAGATTTGATTACGTTTACTATTTATTCCTAATGTTTATAGATGAATGAATGTAAAACAGTTAGATTTACTACGTTCTTCTACTCAAAAAGTTTACATGAGGTGATACTGTTTTGCAACCATTAACAGGACTTACTTTTGGGCTTACCAGCTACTTAGCACCGATGTTCGGACAATTGCAAGATATCAAAGGCCTTACGAGAGACGGTTCTTTAGTCGGCAAGAAATTTGGCATTTATTTTATATACATGAAACACGATAGGACCGAAACTTGTTGGGTTTCGACAGTAGTTGACCTTTTTTTTTGCTCCTGCAAAGTCTAAAAAATAATGTATTATGGCGCCGCAGTTTCGTGACACATTTATTTTTTGCCGAAAAAAGGCCTTGACAACAGGCCTATAACGGCATTTATTGTTGTCTTATGGAGTACTTAAGTTCTAAATCTTAATCCTGTTATAACCACCGGCGTTTTGCTTGTCATAAGACACAGCTGATGTCACCGCAACCTCTCTAGACATATGTTGCTACTTTCGGTGTTGCCTTTTATAAAAAGTATGCCATTCGAGCATGGAGCCTCGCATATATTCCTGCAAAAACAGGAAGTAGTATAATTTATTTTTTACTCTAGCTTATTTTCTAGGCTCTGCTTATCGCTTACCAGCCAATTGAGACATAACAAGCTCAACAGTGCTAATAAAGCGGTGGATGTGGACAATTTACGAATTTGCACCAAATGCTCAGAAATAAGAAAGGAGCGACAACAAAATTGAGGACAAGTTGATTGATGAATTGGTCTTCAACTAAAGTGCATCAACAGCAAAATCTTATGTTGCTCAAGAGTTTCTTAGTCACAGAAACCTGCTTGGATTTAGACAAAAAATATTTCGTCGTATCATTACAATAGAATTTGTGATCGTAAGAAAAAAAAATTAGAAGTCGTATAGCAGCTCAGAGCTATGTCCCTGAGTTGTGACCAAACGCATTCATTCATCGAAGTGTCAATTGGTCTCAATGTAAGCTGGTTATATCTTGTTCACAGCGAAGTTAAATTACCCGCTTTACTTGTATAGAATCGACTTAAAAAGGGGAAATGGGTATTGTAACAATACGATTCCATTTCATTCGAATGTAACCCATTCTAAAACAAGACGGGAAGCGTAGTTGCAACGTTCCAGGGAAGCCGCACATTTTGACGTGCGCCATTCTGCTAGTTTTATGTCTTGTCTTGACTTTTATGAGACAAGTTTTGTACCAGCTACTATTGTTGTTTTAGAAGTCCTTTCAGTTCTAAGTCACAGCGTCCTCAGAAATTATTTTTTTGCTTTATCGGCCGCATTACACAACGCTCATGTATCCGGAATATTTTTTACGTATAATGCGCACTTACTCTTTTCGTCATGCATTTGAATGCAGTGCTTTTTCTGGATTTTTATTTTTTTTGTCTAGCGCAATTACAATACTCGTGACTATACACCTTATCTCCTTGGCTTACTAGATATGTAGGGATGAAATATTCGAATCTTCAGGTCCTGAAACAAGAAATGGCGAATACCCTCAATTATTTTTGAGATGCTCCAGTGAAATCTTTCCAAATCTCCTCCATCGTCGTTACTTAGCAAGGGAAAAGTGCAGCACTTCTCCGATTCTTTCGTTGTTTCTTTCCTCCGTTCCTCCAATGCTCTAGTTTTGAGTAAGAAAAAATTCTGTGTCTCTAATATGTTATTCTGACTACCAATCGAAGTTATGTGATGCAGAATAAAGGTACTTGCTAAGCCGTCGGCGTAAAAGCATCAAAAGATGGACATTTTGCACTCTTACTGCAAAGAGATAAACGGCACAATATGCGTTCCTATGTGTCGCCCCACAAAACTCTGACGCAGGGATGAGACTTAATGTACTAGCAGAAACAGAAACGAGGAAGACGAAGCCCCGTGAAAGACCAGACAAATGGACTACCGTATCTTCTTAATTGAAAATCGGCAAAACTCTCCCATTCATCTTGTAGTCTCTAATAAGAATAAGAACGGCACACCTGACACCGCTGCCTTATTGCTGAAACTTTAGCAACATTAGGGCATAAACCGTCCTAACGGTGTTGAACTCAGATCTACACTTGGAGCTGTGCTTCTCTGGCGATAACCCTACGTGCGCCCATTTTTCGTAAAATCATCGGCAAAATATCTAGTTTCTGCCTTTTTGCCGGTTCTACGTGCGTTGGTGCATTTGCACCCTGGTTGAGTACTGGTTACATCCGTACCTCTCCAGACCTCGTTTCTGCCCTTTTTGGTTTTTTCCTGTTACCCGCCCACAACAAATCAGAAAATTTTCTCATACTTTCCACTTCTTATGCAAAAAAAAAAAAATCTTTCACAGTTCTTACTTCTAAATTAACATAAAAAATGTCTCAAGGTACTTTATACACTACTGAGCAAGCTCGTGGTATTCTTCCAAAGGCTTTAATCAAGCACTTCAACTTGGATATCAAAATCTCTGACAAAGATTCTGTCTTCAACAAGCACTTCCCATTGAGCAAGATTCCAGCTTTCATTGGTCCAAAAGGCTTCAAATTGACTGAAGTCATTGCCATTTCCATTTACTGTACGTAAACATATTATATTTGATTCAATTGGATTTTGATTTGAATGTGTGAAAATGATGAGAGATTTTTTTCATTATTATACAGTTATCCCTGTCTTAATAAATTATGTCGAGAATATTTAATCTGAAAACATTCAAAATTCATTGATATGATTGCAAAAATTTTACTAACAACTCGTTTAGTGATCAACTTGGGCGATGAAAAATCCAAACTTTTAGGTAAAAACTCTAAAGAATACGCTGAAATCTTAAGATGGTTATCCATTTCCAACTTTGAACTTTTACCACAAATTGCCAATGCTTTCAGACCATTGACCGGTGCTTCTCCTTACAACAAGAAGCAGGTCGATGAAAGCCTTGCTTACGTTAACAAAGTTTGCTCTATCTTCGAAGCTAGATTAGCTAACTACACCTACTTGGTTGGTGAAAGATTAACCTTAGCTGATCTTTTCTCTGCTTCTCTTATCACCAGAGGTTTTGACTACTTATTCGGTGCTGAATGGAGAAAACAATACCCAAACATCACCAGATGGTTCAAAACTATCATCGTCAACCCAATTATTAAGGACATCATTGGTGACTACAAATTCAGAGAAAAGCCAGTTGAATACGTTCCTCCAAAGAAGGAAAAGAAACAACAAGCTCCAAAAGCTGCTGCTGCTCCAAAAGCTGCTCCAAAAGCTGCTGCTGCTGAAGAAGCTGAACCTGCTGCTGCTCCAAAACCTAAGCATCCATTAGAAGCTTTAGGTAAACCAAAAGCTCCCCTTGATGAATGGAAGAGAGTTTACTCTAACGAAGAAACTAGAGAAACTGCTATTCCATGGTTCTGGAAAAACATGTACGATCCATCCGAATGGTCTTTATGGAAAGTTGATTACAAGTACAATGATGAATTAACCTTGACTTTCATGTCTAACAACTTGGTTGGTGGTTTCTTCAACAGATTGAGTGCTTCCACCAAGTACATGTTCGGTACTTTGGTTGTTTACGGTGAAAACAACAACAACGGTATTACTGGTTTCTTCTTGGTCAGAGGTGATGACTACAAGCCAGCTTTCGATGTTGCTCCAGATTGGGAATCTTATGATTTCAGTAAATTGGATGGTTCTTCTGAAGAAAACAAGAAATTCATCGAAAACATGTTGGCCTGGGATGAACCAGTTATTGTCAACGGTGAAAAGAGAGAAATTGCCGATGGTAAAGTCTTTAAATAAGCGTAAAGTCAATTCAATGTTATTATTAAGTCGATAATAAATGGTCTCTGCTATAATTTGTTGTAGTTCGAGCTCAGAGTAAATTGAAGAGCACATGTAGATTTCAACTACTTTGGATAGAAGTAAATCCTCTCTTCAACTAAGCTGCTCTCCGTAGTATCATTTGCAACCATAAATTCGTGGTGTGCGGAGTTTTATATTTGGTGCACGGATCTATATTCCATCATTTTTCAGCGCGCGGTTTTTTCAAGGTCAACAAATCGATTTCTTTTTGACAGCCCACCATCGTCTTCACCAACGACAGCATGTACACCAGGAGCCAAATCATTCGTCAGATACGAAGGAAACCATTGACTGTGGTAGCTCCTCTTGCAATCCTCGTCATTCTTTATCTTTTTCTTTTTTCCTCGTCATCCAAACCTTCCAAGGCGCCTAAATACAGCTATAATAAGAAAAGCAACGGGTGGTTTTCTAAGAATAGAGATAGTGTAATTCTTAGAAATTTACCAAAAAATCATATTTCCCATCATGATTTGAACAAATTGACCACCACTGCCGATGCTTTACGTAACAAAGAAGAGGTCCTTATATTGACACCGATGTCTAAATTTTTACCTCAATATTGGGATAATTTAAACAAAATCACTTATGATCACAGCTTAATTTCCTTGGGTTTTATCTTGCCCCGTAACTCCGATGGGGACTATGCCCTCAAGCAATTAGAATCCGCCGTCAAAAAGACACAATCCTCCAAGACCGGAAAATTCAAGAAGGTGACCATTTTGAGGCAAGACTCCAACTCCTTGGAATCCCAAAGCGAAAAAGACCGTCATGCACTTAAAGTTCAGAAGGAGAGACGTTCGATGATGGCTGTAGCTCGTAATTCATTGGTTTTCACCACCATCTCGCCGTCCACGTCGTGGATCTTATGGTTAGATGCCGATATCATCGAAACTCCTGCTACTATCTTACAAGATATGATTTTCCATAACAAGCCTGTGTTGTCAGCCAACGTTTATCAAAGATATGTGGATGAACAAACCAAGCAAGATTCTATTAGACCATATGACTTCAACAACTGGGTAGAATCCGACGAAGGATTGAAGATTGCCGAAGGAATGAAAGAAGATGAGATTATTGTCGAAGGTTATTCTGAATTGGCTACCTACAGACCATTAATGGCACACTACTATGATGCCAATGGAGACAAAAATACAGAAATGGCACTTGATGGTGTAGGAGGTGGTGCAGTATTGGTGAAGGCAGATGTTCATAGAGATGGTGCCATGTTCCCTCCATTCCCATTCTACCATTTGATCGAAACTGAAGGTTTTGCCAAGATGGCCAAAAGATTGAGCTATGAGGTGTTTGGCTTACCCAATTATTTGGTATACCATTACAATGAATAAGCGAATTGGAATCATGTTGACCGTTTTTTCGTAAGTAGTCTCCTTCACCACCCGCACATACCCTCAATCACACATCTACATTCATTGAACTATCATTCGTCGTTCACCCCACTACGTTAGTCTCCCATGGACATGGCGTCCATGCTTACTCAATATACATTATGGTGTAAAAGACCACTATTTATGATTACTGTAGAGCATTTGTTTACGGTGCACGGGTGCAAAATTTTCAGTTTAGATCAAATTTCTTCACCAACTCTCCCCGGTCTGAATTTCAACCTAGTCTCAGTGAATACCACCTCCAAAGAAACCACATGCCTTCTTATTGCTTCGTTGTATCGCCTTTTGGGCAACCCCCATAGGTGCTTGCTGTCATCATCAGAGACCATCTCATCTCATTGCCATTCCCGATGAGGAAAAGTGCGCCGCACGATAAAATTCTAAGATGAGCTTCACCTTTTTTTTTTTTTCTCTTTTTGAACTCCCCAAGAAAGCATTTTTCACTTCACATCTTTCGTTTTTTTAAGTAGGTGTATTTAGGTTTCAAGATGCAACTCTCATGGAAAGATATCCCCACGGTGCCCAACGCCAACGACTTGTTGGATATCGTGCTTAACCGTACCCAAAGAAAGACCCCTACAGTGATTAGACCAGGGTTTAAGATCACTCGTATCAGGTCCTTTTATATGAGAAAAGTTAGATTTACTGCTGATGGATTTGCTGAAAAGTTTGAAGATTTGATCAAAGGATTCCCTAACATCAACGATGTTCATCCATTCCATCGAGACTTGATGGATACTTTATATGAGAAGAATCATTATAAAGTGTCGTTAGCAGCTGTTTCCAGAGCCAAAACTTTGATTGAACAGGTGTCTCGTGATTATGTCAGATTATTGAAGTTTGGTCAATCCTTGTATCAATGTAAGCAATTGAAGAGAGCTGCTTTAGGTAGAATGGCCACTATTGCTAAGAAATTGAAGGATCCATTAGTATATTTGGAACAAGTCAGACAACATTTGGGACGTTTACCAAGTATTGATCCTAATACCAGAACTTTATTGATCTGTGGATATCCTAACGTTGGTAAATCATCATTTTTGAAGTGCATTACTAAAGCAGATGTTGAAGTTCAACCTTATGCTTTCACCACCAAATCCTTATATGTGGGACATTTTGATTATAAATATTTGAGGTTTCAAGCTATTGATACTCCTGGTATTTTGGATAGACCAACAGAAGAAATGAATAACATTGAAATGCAGTCCATTTATGCTATTGCTCATTTAAGATCCTGTGTTCTTTACTTTATGGATTTGTCCGAACAGTGTGGTTTCAGTATTGAAGCTCAAGTTAAATTATTCCATTCTATCAAGCCATTATTTGCTAATAAGTCGGTTATGGTCGTTTTAAATAAGAGTGATATCATCAAACAAGAAGATTTATCCGAACACAATCAGGAGTTGATCAAATCTTTAACTACTGTACCTGGAATTGAAATCATGGATGCTTCTTGTCACGAGGAAGATAATGTGATGCAGGTACGTAACCAAGCTTGTGAAAAGTTGTTGACTGCTAGAATCGAACAAAAATTAAAGGGAACTGCCCGTATCAACAATGTGTTGAACAAAATTCATGTTGCCAAACCTCAATCTAGAGATGATGTAGATAGAAGTCCATTTATTCCTGAAGGAGTGGCAGCATTGGAAAAATACGATGCTGAAGATCCTAACCGCAGAAGATTGGCCAGAGACATTGAAGCCGAAAATGGAGGTGCAGGTGTATTTAATATCAATCTTAAAGATAAATATTTGTTGGAAGATGATGATTGGAAGAATGATGTCATGCCGGAAGTTTTGGATGGAAAAAATGTTTATGATTTCTTGGACGCAGATATTGCTGCTAAGTTGCAAGCTCTAGAAGAAGAAGAAGAAAGATTAGAAGCCGAAGGATTCTATGACTCTGATTCCGAAATTGAAGATGAGGAAGTTGATGACATCAGGGAAAAAGCCCAATGGATTAGAAACAAGCAAAAGGTTATGATTGAAGAAGGAAGATTAAGAAAGACTTTGAAACACCGGGCGGTTATGCCTAGAGATCAAGTCAAGAAATCGTTTGGTGATATGGAAGAGCACATGTATAATATTGGACATGATACGACTACATTAAAGAATAGATTGGGACAAAACATATCGGTTAGAAATGATACTGAATTATCTGGAGTGGATATTTTGAAGAGAAACCAAGGTATTAAGTCTAGAGGTGTGAGCAAGAAAATGGCACCAAGAAACCAACCTGATCGTCTTACTGATGGGGTCAATGATGGGGCCAGAAGAAGGGAAGCTGACAGATTGCTTAAGGTGCAAAGAAGAGAGAGAAACAGGCAAGCCAGACAGGGAGAAGGGGACCGTCATTCTACGGCAGCCTTGCCCAAGCATTTGTTTTCGGGTAAGCGTGGTATTGGGTCGAACGATCGTCGTTGATCTACAAGTTCATTTTAATCCGTTTATAAGTTCATTTTCATTTATGTAGTTGTGCAATAGATATTGGTATTCACTTGGGGTGTAACAGATACGAGGAATAGTCCAAAGCCCATGAGAGTGTGAGATTTCAGGATATATATAACCTCTTAAAAGCAATCAAGATGAGCCCCTGAGTTGCCAGGTTGGTATAAACGAAGGGCTTCATGTTTGGCTCTATGCTCCGTTCCATTTTTGACTCCATGCTCGGCTCCATAATCATATGTATGTGCAGCAGTTTTTAAGTCTGTTAGCTTTCGCGGCCAATTAGAGGCCAGGATGAGCGGGGACAGAACGCAGCGTTGGATCTAGCGCTGGCCGGATGAGTGGAGCTGATCCCATTGGTGCTGTGTGGCTGTAGAGAACTGTCTGAGTGAACTTCTAAGACCCATATGAAGATCTACTAGACCATAGTTCTGGCGTCTTGCGGCCATGGAGCCACTTTCGCGCCAGTCTTCAGACAATGGGCCCACTTTGGGCCAATGATCACTCTCATTTTTAGCGTCTTACGCTGGTTTTGGCCCTGGTCTCGGCCCATTTCGCCGGTGCCTTGGTTTTGGCCCTGGCCCCTTCCGCCCGTTTTGGCCCTGCTCCCGCCCGTCTTCGTCCTGCCCTCGCCCGTTTCGCCGGCAGCTTTCGGCTCCCGCTATCTTCTCAGCTAATTCCCGCACAAATTTCACCTGCTTATCTCGCAATCTAGCCACCGATTAGATAAGAATCCACCACAATCACCTCCACATGACTCATTACGATAACGGGCTTAATTGGTCGGATCCCTCCTGGGCTCTCTGTCTCTTATCTCTCCAAGCCCGAATCTTCTCGAATCTCAAACCGGAAGCACTGTGACTTTGGAAGGCAGCAGCGACAGTGACACTTTTTAGCCTCACCATTTTGACAGCCTCAACTGTTATCGCTTTCTGATTCGTTATCTTATTTTTCCACCACACTATCTCTTTCTCCACCACAATAAACCCTTTTTTTTCTTATCTTTTTTCCTACTTCTTTATCTACAACTCTCTACTCTTCGTCGGTACACCCGTTTGCTTTTCTTATACCGACGAAACTCGCTCTGCTCCTTTGCTACTCCTCTACCACCTCCCTTTTCATTGCTCTACCCTTACTAATCCACCTATATCCTGCTGTCCCCTCCATAGCAGGCCGTTCGCATGAGTGCTTTCAATCTCGCTGCTATCAGCGCCCAGCTTCCTCCCAACACTGGTCCTCCGGGTACCGTTGCCGAGGCTTCTTCGTCGGGCTCGTCCTCCAATAACAAAAATCTAAGCCATGTCCCTTGCAAGTTCTTCCGCCAGGGAGTGTGCCAGGCTGGCAGCTCCTGTCCATTTAGTCATAATCTCGAAGGCACTTTGGCCGCCGACAAACTACCTTGCAAATATTTCCAGAAGGGTAACTGTAAGTTTGGCCTAAAGTGTGCCTTGGCCCACTTCTTGCCAGACGGCACCAGGGTCAACTCCAAAAATATGTTATTGAGAGACTACAACCGCCGTTCCTCCAACTCTTATCAGTCAAACAATAACTCCTACCTGTCCAATAACAACTCCTACCTGTCCAATAACAACTCCTACCAGTCAAACAATAACTCCTATCTGTCCAACAACAACCTGGCATATATGTCCAACAATAACCTGGTCCCATATCCATCAAACAACAGCCTGGCCGCCTACCCCCACTCTCCTGGCAATCTGACCGCCTACCCTCAGTCTCCTGTCAGTACTCTGGCCGCCAGCGGCGCCTCGGCCCCCAACAGTAGCTCCTCCCTGGCTCCGTTTTCTGCCTCGTACAACTACCCATCCGTGGGCTCCTACAGCCTCAGTTCTCGGCCCATTGACATCACCTCTTCGTCGCTCTCCTCCCTCTCGGCCTCCAACAACACCGTGTCGTTCGTGTCCGCCGGCCTGCAGCCTCTTGCCGAGTCCGCCAGCTCGTCTCTCAACTCTAACTCCGTGTTCAGCCATCCGGGCAATCTCAGCTCTCTTCCCACCACCGCCTACAACCCGGGCACCTTCCGGTCCCTTTCCGTGTCAACGCCTCTCACCACGTCGCCCTCGCAGACCTCCAACCCGTTTGGAATCAATGCATTTGGTGGGAGCAGCTATAAATCGGCCTATAACCGAGTTCCCCCCTACGCTTCTCACGATTCGGCTATAGCTGACGATGGAGGTGAAGAAATCGACGAAAATGGCTATTTTGAGGATTACGTGCCGGGCTCACTTGGAGACTTGATTTTGACTCCCCAGGAAATGCAGAGGCGTGATTCCAGATCCCAGTCGGGCACTTTACTTGTGAGGCCCAATATCAACTCAATTTTTCTGGCTGCAAATGATGCGGGTAAAAAATCACCGGAAACGAAGGACAGTGATAAAAAGTCAGAAAAATCGTCTTCTCCCCATGGAGATGTGTTTTTGATGGAGTAGAGTTTCTTCTCCGCCTTTAATGGAGCAGAGCTGTTTCCTGCCCATTTGATCGAATAGATTGGTTTTCTTCTCCGCATGGAGATGTCTAGGCGTCATTCTCTGCGTTCCTAATCGATTTCTGTGTTTTCGATAAATAGGATCCGGATTCTTTTTTTTTTTGGTTGCTCAATAGAGGATTGGTAGAACATGAGGTATAATGAAATGGTTATGCAACTCCATTCTTTACTCCTCATATTAAAAGTTAGAATCATAATTTCGATTTTACTAAAAGTTTGGGTATTACGGTTTATTGCTATTGGTGCTGGTCGCGAATTAGCTTACCTTCCTTGTATTTTGACTATGGTTTGACTATGTGATTTTGAAAAGTATATATATACGTTTACAAGTTATTTATGTGATTATTGAATAAAAGTTTAAAAATAAGCCAGTTGTAGATATAGTGTCATTTATTATACGAAAATGATTACTTTTATATGAACAAGATCAAATTATGAACAGATACGATTATTTACAAGTTAAATGGCACCCCTACTCTTGCTTTGGAGGTGCTCTGTAGATATCTCCACATTTGTTTTGGAAAGCGGTCATGACTTGAGCATTGTTGAAGTTGAGTTCGGGTTGAACTCCTCTTTCATAGCTTGATTCGAAAATGGTACCCACCAAAACCACTTCATTGGTGAACGGATTCAAAGTGAAGACTAAATTATCACTCACCACTCTCTCGTTGGACTCTGTCTGGTCACCATTAGTCATGGTGACTTTTTGCTTGGTTTTGACTTTCATGATGAATTGAACATACGCAGCAATGTCGTTGGCATCTGGTAAAGCAGTGAACGAAATGATTTTAGGGTTGGATTCGATCGATACCAATTCCCAATTAATTCGGTTGCCGACTGGAAAACTTTTCGATCTTTGGATCAAACTTGAAATCACAGGTAATCCTGCTACTTCGTCTAATTGTGTTTGAAGGTACTTGGCTCGTTCTCCAACCGGTTTATTACACGAAGCAGCAAATAATTTGTTAGTGTGGACAAATTTTTCCATAGCAGACTCCTTCCAGTCATCGAACTTCAACTTCAATCCAGTCTCTCTCTTATATTTAACAATACTGTAGGTATTAATCACAAACACTCCAAGTCTTCTGATCAACAATTTGGGCCATAACTTGATTGGTCCACTGAAAAGCTTGGGTGGTATGTAAAAATCGGCAATTACTCCAATGTTCTTGATTGGAATCTGGGAAATATCTGCTGCAGGAGTTCCCTTCTTCTTCTTTGGTTTGGATGTCTCTGTAGAGTAGGTTCTTATCACATTGGACATATGAGCCGAGTAGCCTCGAAAAATGGTAGACGCACCAATGTTAGCCGATACAGGTACCACCGCCCGACTCGGGTAGCGAGCCATGCTTCTGAGTGTAATCATTGCTTGTGTAGTTTAGAAGTTCGGTAATTGGTAGTTAATTTGGCTTTCTTATTTTCAAATTTTTCAGGGTAGTGCGATCCTCATTTATTGATGTCTACAGTGATTTTGACATAAGTGGGCTAAATGATGGACTAGAAAGTAGGGTTTATGGGGTCAGAGATTTATCTGTCTATTCGACTATTTAATTAAAATGAAAAAAAAAAAGAAACACACCTTCTTTATTTAATTTGGCATAGGAATGGTTATTTATGGGACACTGACTTTTCGCAGCAAATGCTTAATGAAATCTTGGGCAGTGAAGAGTACTGGCTTAGGATGTGGTGACCACCGGCTATAAAAGTTGTATCGAGCTAATATTCTAGTCATGTCTTGTGTTTTAAGAGTTTTTTTCATTTTTTGAAAAAATTATGAAAAGTATCGTTTGTTAGTAAAACGGTATGTGGTTGGTAGAAAACTTCATTGTAGTGAGCGTTTTCAAGGGAAGGTAGTCAATTACACCATAAACCTAATTGTTTAAGGCTGAGACATCCAACTCATTATCTTGCATATCACTTACTAGGTCACCATATTCCCTGGGGTTACTTTATGCTTTTCTGATAATTTAGATCTATGTATTGGCGATTTTACTCAATTGTTCTTGGTAAATCATTATCTACACACAAAGGTCTTTACAACAACCATACTAATAACCTTCTAAGTTTATCTTACTCCTTTTATGATATCAAATCATTATGTTGATGTGACCATAAGGTCTTATTCAAATGTAACTTCGTGTTTCTGTCCACACCCGTACATTCAAGTTGGAGCCAAACTTTTTTTTTCTGTCAAAACTCTCTTTCTACATTAACATACTATTTGCAATTGGCATGGTGGAGTTTATAAAGTACAGAGGATTTGACCATGTTTTCCAATACTCGGGTCCCTGGTTATGGTGGCTCGTCGCATTTTACTTCTGTCTTCCGCTTCTAGCTTATTTTGTATTACCGTTTTTCACAGCTAAAGGAACGTTCTCCGGCAAACGAAGAACGATTTCAATATTTGTCCTTGGTGATTTGGGCCACTCTCCTAGAATGAATTATCATGCTAGATCGTTTGCTAATCTTGATTACTATGTGAACTTATGTGGATACCTAGAAAGCCAACCTCCTGTGGAAATAGTTGATGATATTGACATTGAAATATTCCCTATAAATGTCATTAAAAATTCATCCAATTTACCATTCATTCTATTTGCATTACAAAAGGTCACGCTACAGATTTATCAACTCTTCGTGCTCTTATTTAAATTCAGAGGCAGCAGGTTCATCATGATCCAAAACCCTCCTTCATTACCCATATTGTTGATTTCAATTATTTTCATTAAGTTGTTCAGTAGAGAAACAGAATTGATAGTTGACTGGCACAACTTGAACTACAGTATTTTAAATTTGAAGTACAATAACTTGAATCATCCATTGGTGGTGTTACTTAAAAACTATGAAAAGTACTTGGGACGTTTTGCAGATTATAACATTACTGTGACTAAGAAGATGAAGGAGTACTTGGTGGAAGAATTCGGATTTGACAAAAGAAGAATCATTACTTTACATGATAGACCAGCTGATCAGTTTAAACCTTTGCAACAACTCAACACTTCTAAACAAGACATTTTGAAGTCTTATGATATCTTCACCTCGGTGAAAGACGTGGAAAAATATAAGATTTTAGTAAGCTCGACATCTTTCACTCCTGACGAAGACTTCAATGTTCTTTTAGATGCTTTGAAACAATATGATAATGACTCTTCCTCCTCAAAAGGAACTCCTCCTTTGCTTGTGATTGTCACCGGGAAGGGACCTTTAAAAGAGCAATTTTTCACGAGAATAGGCCACCTTAAGTTCCTGGAAAGAGTGATTGTAAAATCAGAATGGTTGCCTATCGAAGACTATCCATTGATTTTGTCCGTTGCAGATTTAGGAATCTCCCTTCATACCTCCTCAAGTGGTATTGACTTGCCTATGAAGATTGTCGATTTCTTTGGAGTTGGTATTCCTGTGATTACCCTTGGGTTTCCTGCCATACACGAACTAGTTCATGAAGGTGTAAATGGACTTATAGCTAAACCCAAAGATGATAGCGTTCCAATTTCGGATGAATTGTATCGATTAATAATTCGAGCTTTCAGTGAACCTGGCTTGTTAGATACATTGAAAAAGGGTGCTTTAATAGAAAGTGGTAACACCTGGGATCACAATTGGGAACAAAAGATGGGACATGTATTCTCATACGACTTGGAGGTACATAGTGACCATCAGTAAGTTCTAGTATCTGATCTAGAATTGACACTAAGACATCAAGGGGTTATTTCCATTTTCTCCTTACGCATATCCATGTCGTCTCGACTCGATTTCCATACTCTTCAAATTTGTTCTCGGTGTTTCATTTCGGCTCTAAACATTAAGGTGAAAGTATTTCTCTAGCTGTTGAAGATACTGTTCGTCATTTTCATCAACCCTTCGATTTGCGACCGAATTATCCTGAGTCCAGAATCGATACCCATCTTTCTCATACTCATCCAAATGTTGGTGTTCTGGAATCGTGTTATTATCCAATGTTCGAGTCCAGTCTTCACTCTTGCCGACAGCAATGCTTGTGAGATATGTCCAACATTTGGCTGTTTCTGTGTGGTTATAACCTCCACCTCCCAACATCATAATAGGACGATCACAAAACCTCTCCATAACATAGCTTAAAACCTTCCCGTATCCTTTAATGCTCATATTCCATTCTTTATGTTCATCTGTAGATAGTCCGTCACACCCCATTTGCAAGACAATAACCTCGGGAGAAAACTTGTCTATCGATGGAGCTACAAATTTCTCGATTAACTTCATCATTGTACCATCAGAAAGCCCCCTTTTAGTAGGAATGTTGAACATATACGCACCATTTTGAGATAAGTTTCCAGTGCCAGGAAAGAACCCAACATCATGGCGGTGGATTGAGCAAGTCATAACGTTCTTAGAAAACTTGAATGCTGATTCAACTCCATCGCCATGGTGTAAGTCTATGTCTAAGTAATAGATCTTTTTGAATCGTAGTCTTAAGGTATTTATTGCTAAGACAATGTCATTGACATAGCAGAACCCAGATGCTCTGTTTTTGAAGCAATGATGACGGCCTCCGTACCAATTGATTACTATGGTATTCTCCAGGCTCCTTATGAGCTGGAGAGCAGCAGCAATGCTGGATCCAGCAACCAACTTACAGTATTCAGCCATGAATGGGAAGACTGGACAATCATACCTCAATCCGTAAAGTTCTAGTGAATTCTCATTGTTTTCAGCTTCTAACCTATCATACTTCACCGAAGTAATCAGAGAAATCGAGTCAAAATGTTCAAAACTACGATCTAAATCATACCGTGGCTTCAATAACACATCGACAAACTCTTTTCCATGAAATTTCATCAAGTCTCGTCTTTTTGCCGGAGAAACTTCAACTATTCCCTCGCACCACTGTTCTAAACCGTATGCTATAATTAGCGAGGTCACTAACGATTGGCGTTCCTGGTTTGCTGGTAACAAGTCACACACTCGGGCCAATTTGTCCGAAGACGTGATCCAAACACCTCGTTGTCCCATAAAACTAGAAAGAATAGAGAACTTACCAGCTATAATGCTACATTTAATAGTATAAAAAAAAGTCTGTCTATTCTCAAAAAAAAATGTCAAATTCGCAGTAAATCAATATTGTTTTGGTGACAATAGTCACCGATTAATGGCTTCAATTCCGAGTTTAAATGCATATGCCAGTCTCGTATGGCAATGAGATGAGTTTGCGACTCGATCTTCTTCATTCGTAGCTTCCTATCGTGGCAATCGAGCTCCGTTTCAATAAGGTTTAGCAAGTTCAAACACCTGTTGAGATTTTGCTGGTAGAGAAGGGCTTGTAGATAGTCTGCAAATACCTTTACATCGTCAACATGGGGACCCTCTTGATCAAAAGACATCTGCAACCATCCGCGTACTTGTGCACTCACTTCTCGGTAGCTTGAGATTCTTCCTAAAAACTTGGGGGTTTCCACCAAAGATTTTTGCTGGCTTAGCCATTTAGACGAAATCTCAACATCCACAAGTTTCTCTTGCTTGATCCGGTTGAATTTAGATCGCATTGTCGACATGTCAAAACTCTTCATTTTCTTCTTAAACTCAAGGTCCTTCAATATCTCCTTTTTGATCGAAGACGGCAATTCATTGATCATCGACTCGTCGTAAGATGTAGAAATGTCAGAAGGTATAACTACCCTCTTTACTGGCAGCGATAAGTTCGATTTACGTTTCTTCGAAGGAGAGCCTGTGAGTCGACGGTACTCAGATAATTCACCAGGGAAATGAAGTAGTTGTTGTTTGTATGACGATTCGGGCGATGTTGATTTTTTAGCTTTCCGAGGTGAAGGTGCTCTTGATTTCTTAATGGGTGAAGGAGATGCTGACTTTAACTCTTTATGTGGTGAAGATGTCGTCACTCTTCTTCGAAGTAACTCCCGCTTCAACTCTGCTTGTAGATCTACCGGTAGTTGGTTGAAAACTTCCCAGTCGATGGCATTATGGTCCAAGTCATTGTTGATGAACTGGGGTGCTTGTTCCAGCTTCTTATTGTTCTGAAATGAAAGCTTTGTCTGTCGTTTCCGGCTGACATTGGCCACATCTTCAAGCTTGGTCATACTTATGCAAACTCCTCTTAGTTCATGGACAGGAATGTTCAACATTCTATATAATGCTTTTAATTCAGAGCCAATGATCCCCCAATCATTGGTTGCAGTCCCAAGTCTGGAGGATTTACTGAAGGAATCACACAACCCCATCCCCAAGTATTTTGGTGGGTCAATGGGTGCACCGGCTGCTCGCTTGGCTAACTTTAAAGTTAATGATGACCCGCATATACCCAAATTAACCATCCTGGAATATAATTCTTTTGACATCTCGATTAAAAATGTTTCTAATTGAATGACGGTATCGAATCGGATACCATAATTTACATCCACAGACACCGATTTTCTACCCAATACCTCTTCACTATTGTTCAAATCGAGCTCGACTGAAGTGTCATCTCTGCCCCGAGCAAAGTGATACAATTTAGACCCTGTTTTCGTCCCGAGTATAGACATTAGCCTGATCTCGCTAAATGGAAGTATGTCCTTGATGAGTGGATCGTTGGAGGATTTAGGTAGTTCTGCGGCAAGCTTGTCCTTGATACTATGGCCAATTCCGGGTAGATTTCTAATGGATACATCCCGCAAATATTCGTCAATCTGCTCATGAAGATAAAACTGACCATTCGGTTTAGCCCTTTTGATTGCTAACTTCGCAAGTAAGACATTATTCGAAGCCCCAACACTAACTGTGCAACGAGTTAGCCTTTGAACTGTGCTTCGTATCTCATGACATAATTCTTCAACAACTTCAGGGATATCTTTCTCTTGGTTATAGCAGTAGGAAGTTGCGTCTAGCAAAACTTCGTCAATGGATACAGGGAAAATAGAGTCAAATTTGTTGCTAGATATCAAATAATTGTAGAATTGTGAAGAATATCGTTCATAAGCATCGAAGTCGTAATCAAGGGCAATTAATTCAGGGCATCGCTTCTTCGCTGAACCAAACCACATCCCATTAGAAACACCAAACTTTCTGGCAACGTAATTACAACTCGCAACATCAGAACTTCTTCCTCCATGAGACACTGCAAGAGGTTGCTTCAGGATATCATACTGAGGGTAGTTCAAACTGGAGGCAGTAGCAAAGAAGCAGTCAAAGTCTACATGCATGATGATTTTCTCGTTTGAATGATGATTATGTGACTGAGGATTCTCTCGTTTCTTGGTCACGATTTGTTTTAGGAATTTCGATCTCAAGTCACTTTTCCATGTACTCAAATGATGTAAACGAGAGTTGGCAAAGAAGTGCTTGAGAAAATCGGGGTGTTTTGCATCAAGAACCGCAGAGTCTCTGTCGGGTTTTACTTGGTTTTCGAAGAATTGGATTCGAGATTGCGATTGGTTAATAGACTGGTTGATTTCGGACTCTGGCTGGGTCAAATCCGCATCCAGCGCGTTTAAGTCCTGGTCCAGGTCCTGCTCTAGAACGTCCTCAGTCTCTTGTTTGTCTGTGAAATCGAGCCGCTTTTGGCCGTACTCTATATCATCTATTAGCCTGTAAGAGCGCCAGTCTAACAACTCATTCTTGTCAATGCAGTCAGTTATCCATTGAGCCTTGACCACCTTGTAGTTACGAAACTCGATCTTCTTCTTAGGAGTTAAACGGTCGCATATGATGTGAGTAGCAGCACCTTTGTTAACAAGATAGCTCAAGAACTTACCACCATGAAGGATCACCAAACGATGGATTTCACTAACTGGAGGCCGAGTGTGGCCATTGACAAAGATCACACAGCCACTGAATATGGGCTTTTTCGGCGAAATGTCGCTGGCTAGGCCCAATGAATGCCTCATTTTCATATCCCACTTTACATATCGTTCGTCTGACTGCTGTTGTTTGAGGTGTTTGTTCCTGAAGTATGTTTCGTAGTCTCCAAATTCGTGAGCAGGACCTACGAAAGCGTAGCTATCGTCTTCGTCTTCAGAGCCATCTGCACCAGCATTATCTTCAATGATAGATGCTTCATCATTTTCAGATACTCCTTCGTTTTCTATTTCGTCCAACGCAGACGGAAGTTTTCCTGCTACAGTACCAGAGGCTGCACCACTTGAGGAGCTTCCTAGAGGTAGCCTCATCACAGCTTTCCCTTTAGGATCTCCGTTGCCTTCACCTTTGGCTCCATTTGCACCATCTGTCGCGTCTGTCGCATCCTTTACTCCTTCTCTCACGCCACTCACGGCCTTCGGCTTACTGTGCAAGTTCGCCAATACTTCATCCAACCCATCGTCAAAGGGATCAATGGACTCACAACTATTTATATGTTCTATCAACTCGCTATCATCCAAGCTTCGTAGAAACTGACTATATTCGAGGCTTCCACCTCCTGCTCCCACCAAACTCGCCGGACCCCTCGGTTCATCATGTTGTGTCTTCGGGCCGTCCTTCACTTCGTCACCGGCCATCACTTCCGTTTCCTCTTCTCAGCCCATTTTCTGGTTGCAAGTCGGCTTACCAGTTTCAGTTGAGTGATACAGAACACAAAAGAAAGAAAGAAAAAAAAATCAGAGGTCGTGTCATTTTATTTTGATTTCTCAATGTTTTTTTTTTTTAGCAACAGCTCTTTTTCTCCATAATTGTTTGATACATAGTATTAGTTAGTATAAGATGGTATGTATACATGCTTAAGACGTGTGCTAAGAACGTGTGATGACTGCGGTAACGATGCTCACTAAACTGTCTGTGATCGGGTCCGATCCGTCCGTATGAAGGGGAAAGGGTCTAGACCCCATCAATAGGAGCCCGATCAACACTTAGTTTCTTCCATGGTCGCCCATGGTGAATCAACTCCCACATACTAACAGTTAGGCCGAAAAATTGTCTGAGCAACAAATTGCCGAATTCAAAGAAGCTTTCTCTTTGTTTGATAAGGATAGCGATGGAAAAATCACCACCAAAGAATTGGGTACTGTGATGAGATCCTTGGGTCAAAACCCTTCCGAAAGTGAATTGACCGATATGATCAACGAAGTGGATACCAACAGTGACGGTTCCATCGATTTCCCAGAATTTTTGACCATGATGGCAAGAAAAATGAAGGACACCGACTCCGAAGCTGAAATCGCCGAAGCCTTCAAAGTGTTTGACAGAAATGGTGATGGTAAAATCAGTGCTGCTGAGTTAAGACATGTCTTGACCTCCATTGGTGAAAAATTGTCCGATGCTGACGTCGATCAAATGATCAAAGAAGCTGATACTAACAACGATGGTGAAATCGACATCCAAGAATTCACCCTGTTGTTGGCCGCTAAATAAATATGACCTGCCCCAACGGTGTCTCTTGTCTGATACCCACCTTAGTCAATGTCCTCTCTCTTATGTTTTTTTTTTCACTTGTTTCTTCATATAATATATAATGATCACATCTTATAGTTGAATTTCTGCTACATGCTTGGCCCAGAAGGTCAATTGCCAACCGTAGATCCTTACAATGAACCAATTGCAGTATACTAATTGCCCATTATCACTTTTTTGCCACCTCTGGCCAATTGCTGGCGCCGGACCTGCTGGTTTCGGGTTATTTGCTAGTGATGCCCAGATCATCGATGTGTGATTATTGTGATTATGTAAGCGGATAATTCACGCTCATTACCCTAAGCATGGCTGCAACAATGGCCTTTGAAGTAGCTTTCGGGTAAGATTTCTACCTTGAGGGTGCTATATTCATCAGAGGCGAATGCTCTTCAATATGCTCTTCTCCTGCTCAATTTTTTATAATATTAGCAATTGAAATCATACATTAATTACTGCTTAAGCTACAGGCGGTAGAAGGCCGATTCTCGCTACATTTAATTAAAAAGAATTTTATTAAGGGATACAACTGTACTTTTCATTACACATCAAGTATTTTTCAAAGCTGAACGCTACCTTCATTCTCACTTCCTGGACTGACGAACAGAGCTGAACCTATTAAGTCGGACAGACGAATTTCTCACCGAGAGAGGAGGTGTCGATACAACTCTAGGATAAGCATGACGTTCGTCAATGTCATAAAGGTGACCTTGTCCTTGTCCGACTTTCTTTCTTCCATCACCATACAACATATCATCTTCCATTTGATCCACATCAAAACTCAAATCTTCGACGTTTCTGTTGATCAAATACCTCAATGCATTATACCAAATATTATGGCGTTGTCTAGTAGCACAAGTCATTTTAATTGAACGATGCTGCGAATGAATAATAATACTCTTATGGTATAACCCTGTAGGTAAAGGATTATTATCATCAACGCTTTCAACGCTAAGAATTGCCAAAGCTCTGGTCTTGATTTCAGCAGGATCTGTCAAAACTGGGTTAGATGTAGACCAATACAATGTTAACGAGTAAGGATGAACCCAGAAATACCTTTCGTGACGATTTTCCGAAATTGAACTCAATGGGCCCAAACGACGGTAGTATTTGAAGAGATACTCACCTATAACCACTTGAGTTATAGCAGGAATCATGGATTTATCTGTTAAAGATACATTGGTAGCCATGGATAATCCTCCAATGGATTCATGTCCCAATGATAAGTGAGACCGCATTGAATTAGACTTTGGTACACCACCTAAACCACCTCTATCTGAGGTTGCAGGTGGTGTGAATGCAGCAATTTGGCCAAGTTCTGGACTTGGTGAAGGTGTCTTTTCATCGAAGGCGGCAGTAGGTATAATGATTGGTGTGATATCACTCTTATGTTTGAAGCCACGCTTTTCGGCGTACGTTTTGAACACTTCATCAGAAACCTTTTCAATGCTTAATGAATCGTTTCTAGATAATTTGTTATAGTAAGTGGTTGGAATCAAAGTTACCTGCTGAGGATCGGGCTTTCTCGAAACTGTTGTTGGAATAAAGCAACTTTCGGGAACGCAAATTAACCGGAATTTCTTTGCAAGTTTAGTGTAATTCTCCTTATCTTCACACACAGAAGCTGATCGTTTGAGGTTCCTATAATTTTCTTCATCAAGAGTTACCAAACCAAATTCAGATGATTTTGATTTGATCTCGTCCACAGTGAAAATTGGCTTAGGTGGGTTTTTAGCCTCATTAGCGAGAGATCTGAGTTCTTGATATTGGATTTTCTCAACAGCTACCAATCCGAAGTCATTCAGTTTTTCAAGAATCGTTTGTTTAGTGATTTTGTTGTTTTTGCTCAAATTAAAAATTTGAGAATCTTTCTCTGCTATCTTTTGTTTGGTTTTGACAATTTCAGCAACTGGAACAACTGTAAGCGAATAATGTTCAGCTTGTGCTTTAATTTCGGCTTCTTCTAGCTTTGTTGATTTCATTTCTTTCAACTCTTCCGCTGTGACTAAAATCATTCCATGCTTAGAGGCAGTAGCTTTGAGCTCCTCTATATCCACAGCTTTAATACCTCCCTTTTCTTCTAACACTTCATATCCTTGTTTTTCCAATTTATTCTTAACATCTTCAATAATTTCAGCACCAAATGCCTCATACTTAGTCTTGAAATCCAACAACACACTCTTTTCGTCTACCAAGCTCTTATGAGCCTCCTCACTCACTACAACCAAACCATTCTCTTTAGCCTTATCTTCAATAGATTTACTAGCTGCAGATCGAAGCTCATTCATTTCTTGTTCTTCAACCATGTCTAGTCCCTTTTCTTTTCCTTTTTCAGTCAAAAATTCAACCAGAGGATGTTGCAAATCATTAAGCTTATCGCTTTCAATTAATACAAATCCATCCGTTGCTGCTCTTTCTGCCAATGGTTGTTCTGTCAATGTCTTCATATGGTTATAATCATCAACAGGAACTGTAATGAGCCCTTCCAGTTGCGCTCTCTTTTTGATGGTTTCAATTGAAGGCTTATTGGCTCTCAATAACAAATCATCGTATTCTGCTGATGACAATAGCTTAACATTAGCTTCTTCAGCATGATCATTGATTGTCTTAGAAGCCTGTTGTTTGAGGTTATCATACTCTTCGACAGCTATAGTTCTATGACCGTAAGTAGCTGCTTTTTCATTCAAATGGGTCAATGGAGGATTATGAGCCAAATTTGTCAACTTTTCATGGTCTTCGTCACCAACTAACTTCACATTAATCCTACTAGCTTTGCTCTCTAACGACTCATTTGCGAGTGCAGAAAGTGCCACTAGCTCTTCAGCATGAATCAATGTGTGTTTATGAGTATCAGCGTGGATTTGAAGAATATCAAGAGAAGGAGAAACAAGAGAGTTATACTGTTCTTCGTCAAGAAGTTTTTTACTACTTCTCTGTGCTTTTTCTTCTAATGTTTCATCAAATGATCCTTTTAACTTATCGTAGTGAGACGAATCCACAATAGTATGATTATGCGCTTGAGCTTGACTCTTTAGATGGTCTAAACTTGGATTGAGTAACTGTTGATGTTCAGCCACTGGTAAAACTACTAATCCCTCTCTTTTAGAAATAGAAGAAATGTCTTCATTTGCTTTTGCCTTCAACTGTTCGAAGTCATCCTTTGCGACTAAGACTTTACCATGTGCTTGAGCAATTTCAACAATCTTCTTCAAACTTGGTGATTCTGATGCCGAAATCAATTCCTGAAGGTGGGAATCATCGATAACAGTTTGTTTCTTCTTAGCAGCTTTCTCTTCAAGGGTCTCGCTCTTTGATGCTTTTAATGCTTCTAATTCAGTCACTGGAATAACAACTGATAAAATAGCCAGTGCTTTATCATGAATCGATTCTTCAGCTTTAGCCTTTAGACCATTAAGTGTTTCAAGTGGGACCAACTCATGTTTGTAAGCTGTAGCCTTTTCAGCTAAGTACTCCTTCGAAGGAGCATCATATCTCATCTTTTCAATCACAACATGATCTAGTTTTTCAGCTTTTTCGTAGAGCTCGCCAATGGTTGGCGAGAGAGCTTTTTGATGTAAATCGTCAAATTCTTCCTTACTCAATACCTTCTTTCCTTCCACAAGTGCTCTTGCTTCAACAGATTGTTCGGCTTTTGCCAAAAGTTCACTAAAATCGTTTTCTGAAACAACTACATGACTGTGCGCTTTTGCTTTTTCAATAACCAGTTCAAGTGGTGGTTGTTTGATTTCGTCCAATAGCGCAGTATGTTTGTCTTTTGGAAGAGCGACCAAACCAGCATTCTCCAACTTAGTATCTAGTGATTGGGTTAAACCTTCATAATCAGCATTAGAAATAACTACATGATCATGGGCTTTAGCCTTCTCTTTAATTTGGCTCAAAGAAGGATTTAAAGAGGCGTCGTGCTCTGAGATAGGAACTGCCACCATATTAGCTGCCAGGGCATGATCATGAATACTCAATTGTTTGTAAGCAAGTAACAGCTTCAACTCATTCTTTGGAATAACATCATATCCATTTTGTTCTGCTTTCTCTTTAAGATACTCGTTGGTTGGGTTATTGACTTGTTCCTGTAATGAAGAATATTCAGAAACAGGTACAAGTTTCATATTAGCTTCAAAAGCTCTCACATCTAGCGTCTTTTCAGCACTTGCCTTAAGTTCCTGTAATTCAGACGCCTTAAGCACCTCATAATCATGTTTGGCCGCCGTTTGATGTACATGGGCAATATCTGGCTCATGAGCTTTGGCGACTACTTCCTGATACTCTTTAGCATCTACTACAGTCTTCCCAGCAGCTACCGCTTTCTCTTCGAGAGTCTCCCCAGCCCTTTCTAGCAAATGATCATGGTCCTTTACACTAATTACAGAATGGTGGTGTATCGTGGCCTTTTCCTGGAGATAGCTAAGAGAAGGTGATTGGAGATCTGATTGAAGTTTGGAGTGAATATCGGATGCCAAAACCACGGCACCAATAGCTTTTGCAACATTAGAAATATGGTTGAAATCAGGGTTATACGCTAATGCCTTGGTCTGGTTGTATTCGCCGGTTGAGAGTACTTCATATCCCAATTCCTTACCCTTTTGTTGAATATAGTCCTCGGTTGGTGATTCAAAGGATTTCTTCAAGTCTGCGAATTCATCATTCGCAACTACGGTAAATCCAAGCTCCTTAGCTTTATCTTGAATATACTTAACATTAGGAGATTCCAATTTCTTGTTTAATAAGTCATATTCACTCTTTTCCACCGCAACAAGACCAGACTTGGCTGCTAATTTAGTGATGGTGCTTCGGTCAGGGTCAACTAAAGCATCATATTCATCTTCTAGTAAGGCTATTAGATTATGATTTCCTGCTTTTTCTTGAATGTATTCTTTATTAGGATACTTCAATTTTTTGACCATAGTTTCGTGTTCTTCTATAGGCAAAATGATGTGATCATGATTTTTTGAATGTTTCGAAATGAATTCCAAAGATGGATCTTGTACAATGGATTCTAGTTCTTTCAACTCAGAATTTCCAATCAATTGATAACCTAGACTCTCAGTTTTCGACTTCAACTCCTCCAAATCTGGTGAATTAGCTTTTCTACTAAGTTCATCATATGCATCCTTCTCTATAACTTCATAGCCTTGTCTAGAAGCTGCAGTGGTAATGAAGTCAAGGCTTGGGCTTTCAACACAGCATCTTAATGATTGGTATTCACCTGACTTCACTACGGTCATATCCAAAGCTTTAGCAAAGTTTGATACTTGTTCAACTGAAGGATTGGTGGATTTTTTCAAAAGATCTTTATAAGCGGCTTGAGGCAATACCATTAACCCTGCTGATTCTGCTTTTTCTTCAAGGTCAACCTTTGTCAATTTGTCGTGGTCATCGTTTGAGATAATAACATGATCCAATCTAGAAGCATGATCACGTAAAAGCTCAAGAGATGGGTTCTCGAGCAATTTCTTTCTTTCTTCATGCTCAGTGACCGGAATCATTAAATGGTCCAAATTCTTTGCCTTTTCATGTAAATATGATAATTCTGGGTTAGCCGCTTCGCTCAATAATTTCTGATAATCAGACTCCTTGACAGTAATAAGACCCTGAGCAGCGGCTTTTTCATTGATAAACTCGATCGATGGACATTCGTGACTTTCTTTCAATGTCTTATAGTACAGGTCAGTAATGGTAGTATGGCTAAATGACTTGCCTTTTTCTATCAAATATTGTAAAGTTGGATTTTCGACACGATCTTTCAATACGCGGATATCTGCAGATGGAACAATTTCACAATCAAACTTGCCCGCACGTTCAGTAAGGTACTCTTTAGTAGGATGCTCGATTTTGGCTACAATCGAATCGTATTTGTGCTTGGGAAGAGCAACCAAGCCAACATCTCCGGCTTTTTCAATTAAATGCTCCTTGGAAGGAGTCTTAGCATCATTGTACATTTTGGCATACTCCTTCTCATCAGTGGCCACGAGACCTATTGCTCCCGCCTTTGCAATAATATATTCCGCAGTGGGAGACTGGATATTAGATCTCAACTCTTCAAGTTCAACTATAGGAAGAATTTCACATTCAATCTTATGGGCCAATTTCTTTAAATCAGATTTTGTTGGGCTTAACATACGGTCATACTCGTCCCTATTGACAATCAACAAACCATGGATAGCGGCCTTCTCGGATAAATAATCTGCCGTTGGTTCGGCAACCGATTTGTTCAAATTGGACAATTCTTCTTGTGAAATCACCTCAAGTCCAAGATTAGCAGCTTTTACGATTATATGTTCCTTCTGTGGGTTATGAGCAAGATCATGCAACTTGTTAAACTCTAATTTGGGAACAATTGACAAATTGCGTTCTTCACCTTTGGTTTTAACGAAATCAGCAGATGGGTTGGTAATGGTATCTTCCATCTCCCGATACTTGTCTTTACTAACAACTTCTACCCCTAACCTGGAGCTATGTTTCCTGAAATGGTCTAAATCGGGGGTTTCTGCTAATGTCTTCAATTTTTCATGATGATCTGCTTTGATTACCACTAAGTTTCTATCAGCAGCTACTTTAACAATATGGTTCTCCGAAGGGGCATGAGCTAAATTCTTCAACTCATCCAAGGAGCTTTTTTCTAGCACTTCATATCCTAGATCGATAGCCTTGCCTTTAATGTGGTCAATAGATGGATTATTGGCTAAAGTGTTCAAATTCTCGTAGTCATCGTTTCCAACAGCAATTAATCCTACTTTTGATGCTGTTTCTCTGATGTGGTCAGCTTTTGGATAATTGGCTAATTCCATCAACTTGCTATGATCCATTTCCTTTAAAACTACATGGCCAAGGTCCTCTGCTTTACTGCGAATATGGTCAATGGGAGGATTATTTACCAAGGATTCCAAGGAGTTAAATTCATCGGCTTCTATTGAAACCAAATTCAACTTCTTTGCTTTTTCGTTGATATGATCTTTATCGGGATTGTGTGCTAAGTTTGTCAATTTTTCATGGGCTATGTCAGATAACAAAGTAAGTTTCTTCTCCTTTGATTTCTTCTCAAGATATTCTACCGTCGGGCTATCGATCTGATCCAACAAAGATTGGTGTTGGTCGCTAGGTAAGATAACCGATTCATGCACTTTAGAAGCAGAAATTAGTTGATCAATACTAGGTTCATAAGCTAATTGGTACATCTTGGTGTATTCTTCCTCATTAACAGGTACCAAATTTATTTCCTTACACTTCGATTCAATATTCTCCTTAGAAGGATGCTTAAGCTCTAATAACTCACTAATAGGAAGGGTGGTTAAATCAAACTTTTCAAGGCGTTGTTTCAATTCTTCACTGGTTAAGTCTCTTCTCAATTCCCGCAACTCTTCATTATCAACGACTGATTTATTCAACTTCTTAAGTTTTTCCTGAATATGATCGAGAGGGGGATCATTAGCTAATTTATACAAAGTGTCGTAATCCTCTGCTGGCTTCACAACATGCTGATGATTTTCAGCTTTAGAGATTAATCTTTCGATAGATGGTGATTCCGAATTACCAACTAGCTCATGATAGTCGGACGCTTTCACTGCTGTATACCCTAATTCTGCAGCTTTCTTCGTGATGTGTTCCACGTTAGGTTTATTAGCTAACTGAGTTAATTTTGACAACTCACTACTAGCAATCACGGAGTGCTCAAAAGTTCCCGCTTGTTCTTTCACCTTCTCCAAGGTTGGGTTTAAAAGATTCTGATGGTGGTCATCAGTGATGACAGTATGTTGATAACCGGCAGATTTCGATTTCAAAAAGTCCAAACTAGGGTTATGTAACGTTTCATAAGTTACATTATCAATGAGTTTATGATTTTGGGCAGTAGCTTTACTCGTCAAATGATCTAATGAAGGTTTATGGGCCAAGCCAACCAATTCAACATACTGAGAAGATGGGATTGTCTTGTATGATCTTTCCTCGGCTTTGGCGATTAGATGTTGAATGTCAGGTGTATGGGCTAAAGTGTTCAACTGGTCAAAATCTTCAGCTGAAACCAATTTATACAGAAGCAACTTAGCTTTTTCTGTTAAGTACTCTGCCGAGGGAGAAGCGATCTCCTTATTCTTATAGTCCAATTCTTTGGTTGCAATGACAGAATAGTCCAACTTACTAGCACACTCTCTTATGTGTTCTAAACTAGGTGATGAAGCTAATTGAGTTAATTTATCAACCTCCGCGGCTTTCAAAATTTTGTAGCCTCTCTGATTGGCATTCTTAGCGAGTATTTCGATTGTGGGTTCATTAGCTTGCTTATAAAGCTCAACATATTCATCCTTGGATAATGTGACCAAATGATGGTTCTCGGCATACTGTTGTACGGTAGCTAATGAAGGATTGAGTAATTTCTCGTGATCAGCCATAGGAAGCAAAACCTGGTTCAATCTATGTGAGTGCTCCTTCAAATGGTTCAAAGGTGGTTCATTGGCGCTCTTTTGTAGAATGTAGTATTCTTCTGTTGGTAAAATGCTGTGCCTATGAATTTTGGAGCGCTCTTTTAAGAATTCAACTGAAGGATTGTTCAAACGGTCGTACTCTTCTTCGTTAATGAGCTTGAGCTTGGCGAGATTGGCTTTCTCTTCTAGGTACTCGTTGGTTGGATGATCAACAGATTGCTGTAAGGACTTATATTCGTTATTGGAGATCAATTTATGGTCCACATTCACACTAAGTCTTGCCAACTCTTCCATAGAAGGATTAGCTAATTTCTCATGATCCTCCTTGGATAAAACTACATGATTCGCATTATCCGCTTTCACTTTCAAATGATCAATGGAGGGATTATTTGCCTTATCAACTAATTCATCATAAAGCTTTGACGAGCATAAAATGGATCCCATTTCATTAGCTTTGGAGGTGAGGTACTCTTTTGTTGGTTTTTCATATTCAATCGAAAGTTTCTGATACTCTTCATATTCTTTCACAGGCATAGGTTTGATATTTAGTTCATTACATTTGGCGAACAAATATGATTCGGAAGGATTCAAATAGTTTTTGGCATGAATTTGCATTCTTTCCAAGTCTTCGGATTCTACTAGTTCATAACCTTTATCAAATGATGATTTGCTTAAGTACTCAACAGAAGGATCATTATAGTTTTTTAAATTGGACACTAAATTATCGTGTTCTTCAATGGGTAATGTGATTAACCCTTTGGATAATAACTTGTGCTTCATTTCTTCTTCATCAACCAAAAGTTTGTGCTCTTTCTCGGTTAATAAAACGAATCCTTTATCGCTTACAACTTGCCCTAATCTTTCGTTGGTTATGTTTTCGACGTCATTGTCTTGGAGATGTTCAAATTTGTCAAAAGGAAGTAAAATAAGGTTATTTTCTTGGGCGTATTCTTCGATTTTTTGTTCAAAGGGAATAGTATCAGTCAAGTCTTTGGTGAGGACACCAGGAACTTCAGAATCTGATTCAGACTCGGAGTCTACCAAGTATGGAACATCTCTAGGTCTACTATCATCTTCCAGTCTACGTTTAGAAGGACTAACACCGATATCAGACCCAATGAAGTCATCCCATTTGTCATTTGTGACCTCCTTATCGTCTACAGATTGGTCGATAGTGGTATTAGTGGTATCATCGTGGGTATCATCATCATTAAGGATAAGGAATTTCGAATTTCTTTTGTTGGGTGACATCATTAGCGAGTTTCTCTTCGAATCTTTACCTGGTTTCAACTTTTTAGGTTGTTTTAATTTGAGTGAGGATTTGGAATGGTCATCAATGGACGAGTTCGAGTGGTCAAATCGAGATTTTAGGACAGCATTTCTTAATTTGGCGATGATTCTATTTGAATGATTTAATGATGCCCTCAACGTCTCCAACTCTAAGTCAGGATTTCTAGGATCTGCATTGAAATTCTGAGGTACCGTAGATGATTCTAGTAAAATGCTATCCAAATCTAATTCCTCGTCGTCATCTTCCTCAAGAGCAAACTTATTGGGAGAGGAGGAACCAAGATTTTTGAGGGAAATTAGGTCAGCTTGGTCATTTTGTACGTTTATGTCACTGACTTGAGATAATTTCAAATGTAATTGGTCATTTTCATCATTCAATTCTTCAATTCTGTTGTTTAATTCGGTAATTTCTCGATGATAGTTCAAATTAAAATCGTCATAGTTAGAAGATACAGAATTATAATTCAATTGCAAGTCATCGTATTCCTTTTGAATCGACGAGATCTTAAGTGTTTGTTCATTGTTCAATTTCAAAAGTTTGTCGTTAGAGCTTGTGAGTTGAGTAATCTTTTCATTCAAATTAATTAAATTTGATTCTAATTCCCAATTTTTATCCTTCAAATTTGACTCGTTATTAATTTGGAAACTACGCGAGTTATTCAATTGTAAGATTTGACTTTTATAGTTTTCAATTTCCTCTAGTTGACCTTTCAATTTCGATTTAATCTTGCTATTTTCAGCGGTCAATCGCCTGCATTCACTTAATAAGTTTTCACTCAATCCCACCACGAAATTCATATCATTTCCCTTTGATTCTGGACCCAAGTGAGGGGTAGGTTGGGGAATTGGAGGTGCAAAGGAGGATTTCCTACTCAAAGCACCAGGAACTGACGGAGCATTATGATCAGCGAGAGGTTTGGATTTGATATTTTCCTTATTATTAAAAAGTTTTTTCTGAATATTAGAGAGTTGGTCTCTAATATCATCCGAAGACATCTCTTACTGAAATAACTCCAAAAAAACTATGAAGGAGAGTAATTGAATCTTAAAAGAAGTGTCGAGTGTTATGGGAAACGAATTCAAAACAGACGATTCGCACTAAAAAAGTTGACTGATTCTGATTTTGCGTTCGTTTTTTCTTATTGTTTTTTATTTTTTGCAGTAACCTCGCAATCTTCGATTATGTAATCAGCCGGCAACTGGTTTCAGGTTCTAATGAATTTATTAATGAATATTGCAGATGGCATGGAAATGTCTACAAAAATAGTAGTAAAAATAATATAGCCACATGTATGCAAGATCAAAAAATAGATTAGATGCATTCACTCTATAAAAGTGTTATAAATAGTAGGGTGAAATATGATTAAAGAAGGGTCTAATTATCTTCCATGTCTTTGCCTTTAGCAGCTAAGGCTTGGGCTTCTGCTTCCTTTTCTTTCCGTTTAGCTTCCATAGCACGTTTAGCCATGGTCTTCCCAAAAAGTGCACTCACTGGCACGAGACAGATAGTTCCAATCACCACCCAAGCAATCAAAACACCGTAGTTTAGTCCCAAATTCTTTTTAGTGGTATTAAAGAAAATCACCTTAGTGGCTTCATACGAGTTGTGAACTGGAAGTGCGTAACCATAACGGTAGAATTTAGCGGTTAAAGCCATTGGAGTGAAGGTAGGTGAAATGTTGGCGATGACCCAGAACAACAACCAGAAACCAACTAATGGAGGGTAGGACATGATGAAAAGCATTGCCATGATCTCATTAATTGGTCCAACTGCCCACATTGTCAAAAATGCCGTCATCCAATACACCAAGAATCCTGATTTTCCGAAAGTTTGTGACATGCTTATTTGCATAGCTAGCGACACTAAGGAATAGAATAAACTCAAAACAAACCAGGATATAACCGATGCCATGACACGGTATATCATGAAATGATGTACTTTAATGTTTAGTCTAACAACTTGCAGATGGATGTCAGCGAAGAAATTGAAACCAAAGAAGGTAACAATGATCATATAAATGAGACCCACCTGTGATGGGGCCATGATCACTGAATTGGAGTAAGTGGTCAAATCACGGTATAAGAAACCTAATCCAGTAGTTAAAACTTCCAAGTTATTGTTTTGCAAGGTAAAGGATGAATTTTCTTGTTGCAATTGTCTGGTTATATTCATCTTAACATTACCTACGAATTCTTCTTGCCATACAGCACAGGCAATCTTTAAGGCGGATGTTATGTAATTAGGAATACTAATGAAATCACGGCCAGTCTCGTAGGTAGCAGTTATGGTGTTTTCAGTGGCATTGTAGCTGGTATCACCATTTTTCACTGCATTATAAAAATTATAGGTAGCATTGGCTTTGATGTGAATAGCACTCCAATAGTCTTGTTGATGGACCAAACGAGTGACTTCGGTCGCAATATCATTATTATGTTTTGCAGCTTTTTCGGCGAATTCAGTTCTGTTGTAAATTTTCCATCCACCCAATTTAGCCACTCCTGGGGTTCGGAGAACTTCAGCGATTGATCTTCCAATAAATGGTTCAACGCCGTCGACAGTTTCACTGTCTTCCACCACCACCAACATTTTCAAATTTGTCAAACGATCATTACGTTTGTACATGGACCCCCAATAAATGGAGAAAGTTGCTAACAATAAAGTCCCCATTATAAGGTAAATCAGCAAAATCTTGAGGCCCAATCTACGTCTATGATCCTTTAAGCTCAGGTTGAAAAACGAGTATCTGGATTGCACTCGTTCAAGTAGTGTGGGGGTTTTAGAAACTGAATGGGGAAAAAACTCCTCCACTTGTTCGTCGTCACTCAGGTGTGGCCGGATGTCGGCATTGCTGGAGTCTAAAGGCCTAGGAGCCTGTTCAGATGAAGAATCGTGAAAGGACTTTGGTTCATCGGTGCTAGTCATTTTATCTGGTGGCCACTGGAGCTGAAAGAACTACTGACAAATCACTTCTCTTTTATACTCGTGCCTGATTAATTTATCTCCGCTATAAAGCGATGGATATATGTCACCACAATGCATATTTCCCAAATCGGCCAACTTCAGCCTTATGCAGAACATAACATCAGCAACTTCTACTTACGAGAATATGGGTGGTTTTTTGTATGCAGGAATAACTCCATTATTTTACCCCAATAGGATATTCGGCCGATAAGGGTTTAACGCATGGACTGGGATTTTTGTGATTATTAAGTCTTCCTTTTCTTTTTCCCTAGTAAAAGCATCGCTCTTGAATGAGCTTAAGCCCGATGCATATTTCACATCCGGGACAAGCACCAAGTTCTCGGTTTGGAGTGTGGTATCGGGTAAGTTGGATCGGAGACTATTATGGGGGCAAATTACGTAGATGTTAATTGGTAAGCTATTTCAAGAAGCTGCTTACTAAGAATCGGAGGGCGGTATCTTATCGTATCGAACTCTTGAAAGTATAATATAAACAGAATAAACGCTAAAAAAGGTAAAGTTCGCTAATGTAGGTCCGTACATCCCAAAAACACCGGTGCATCCCAGAATGCCAGTGAACCTTCTCTTGCACGTTAAGCCATGAACAGCTCGCGTCATTGACATCCACCAACTCCTTCGACCAGCAACATGTCGTACACTTCAGGTAGGGACATGTCGCATCCTGGACTCACACGCAGGAAGGTTGTGGCCCCCGATGGGGATAACAATGACTTGCAGGATATAATTGAGAAAACCAACCAGCTCAGCATCTCCAACTCGCGTCGTGACTATTGGGCAATGGTTAAAGTGGTGAATCCCGTGCTTTTGACCGTTGTCGCTGCTGCTGTGAGACTCTACGGTATCGACAAGTCCAAGCAAGTCATTTGGGATGAAGCCCATTTCGGGAAATTTGGCTCCTACTACATAACCCATCAGTTTTATTTCGATGTTCATCCTCCCTTGGGCAAATTATTGGTGGGATTAAGTGGGTACTTGGCCAACTATAATGGTCAGTTTGACTTCGAAAGTGGACACACTTTCCCCGATGACTGTAACTTCGTTTTAATGCGGTGTTTCAACTGTTTTTTCGGCATTTTATGTACTCCATTGGCCTACAAGACCGCTCTAGAACTCGGCTTTAGCCAATGGTCAGTATGGTTTGTTTCATTGATGGTGGTTTTCGAAATGATTAGTCTTGTTTTGTCGAAATTTATCCTCCTTGATTCAATGTTACTCTTTTTCACTGTCCTCTGCTACTACTGCCTCATCAAACTCCATAATTTGAACATTTCCAATAGGTTATTAACATGGCAAGGGTTCCGGTGGTTGGTAATGACAGGAATCTCCATTGGTTGCGTTTGTTCGGTGAAATGGGTTGGTTTGTTCACTACTGTCACCATTGGACTTTACATCATCTATGATCTTCTCATCAAGTTTTATCAAACTGCCACTAATAGATTATCGTACAAGACTTATTTATGCCATTGGATCACCCGAATCGTATCATTGATTGTGGTTCCTTTCATTATATATTTGGTTAGTTTCAAGATCCACTTCACGGTACTAAGCCATTCTGGTCCTGGTGATGGCTCAATATCGACCCTTCTCCAGGCTTCTTTGGAAGGTAATACCATTGAATATGGTCCTCGTTCAATTGCTTATGGGTCATTGGTCACGCTAAGGTCACAAGGACTTTCTCCAAATTTACTTCATTCTCATCCTTCGTTATATCCAGAAGGAAGTCAGCAACAGCAAGTCACCACCTATGGCTTTAAGGACAATAATAATGACTTTTTAATCGAATTTGACTTGCAAAAGGGCAGGGAAGGACACTTGGCTACTTTTCTTCCAGAAGGAAATCAAACTGAAGTTTCTTCTGATTATACCACCCTTATAAAGAATGGAGACACCATCAGGTTAATTCATAGAGATACCGGATGTTTATTGCATTCGCATGCGATAGCTGCCCCCGTGTCCAAATACCAATATGAAGTTTCATGTTACGCTGATTTGGACCATAGTGATGAAAAGGATGAATGGGTTGTAGAGGTTCAAAGTCATGAATTGAGTCCCTCTCCACATTTTCAAGATGAAGATGAAGAAGAAGTACATCCAATATCAACCAACTTCAGATTAAGACACAAGTATTTGGGCTGTTATTTGGCAACTACTGGCTACTCGTTACCTTCTTGGGGATTTCAACAAGGTGAAGTCATTTGTAAGAAATCGTATCTTGCTAAGGATAAGAATACCTGGTGGAACGTGGAAAACCATCTAAATGAGTTTTTGCCTAATATAACTGAAGAATACATCGCACCCAAACCCAGATTTTGGAAAGAATTTATTCTTTTAAACTACGGAATGTTAGCTTCTAATAATGCTTTGGTTCCTGATCCAGATAAATTTGATAAGTTATCGTCCGAATGGTGGGAATGGCCAATATTGCATACTGGACTTCGAATGTGTGGTTGGTCATCAAATGAAACCAAGTACTTTATGATGGGACACCCATTCATTAACTGGTTCTCAACTCTTCTGATTGGTATCGCGATCATTTACTTGTTTGTGGTAGCAGTGTTATGGCAACGTCAAAAGTTGAATCTCAGTCCAACCAACTATGAATGGAATAACGTGTTGCTGACATTACTCTTACCTTTAGCGGGATGGTTTCTCCATTATTTCCCGTTCATTATGATGGGCAGGGTTACTTATTTACATCATTATGTTCCGGCATTATATTTTGCAATATTCTTAACGGGAGGAATAATGGAGTCCTTGATTGTCCGGAGGTGTCACAAATATGTCACGGCAGTAATCTTCGTCACTTTTTATACAATAATAATTGGGGGATTCTGGTATTTGAGAGAGTTGGTCTGGGGGATGAATGGGCCATCAAGGGATTTTGCCCACCTTAAGGTATTGAAAAGCTGGATGGTTTAACTTGTACATACGGCATAAGTAAAATAAAATATGACACGATTAGTCTTAGATCACGATCCGAATGGCTATTGTAGTTTGTTGTCTACGGGAGTGACAGAGGGTATCCTTGAATTTTAGGGGATTGGGAACAATTCCTACTGGTGCCTGAATTTGTGTTATCTTCGAGAACGCAGTTTGTAAGATTTATAACTTTGATATTATTGCAGAATTTGTTAGTTCCCGATATTCTTTTGAGAAATATCAAATATCAAATTTTGCGATAATGTGATAGAGAACATTTACCCCTTAAGGGTATAACTTTTTCAATACCCACTGATGGAAATGACCACAATTAAAAGTAAGGGGAATGAGCTTACGTATCAAAATATGGGAAATAAGGGTGTGAAAAGAATAAAATAAATAGACCCACAAATCTCCAAAGAATTAAGAGTTGAAAGAGTGAAACATCCACCTGAAGAGAGAACTTATTGCCTACAGAGAATGATATCTATTATTCTTAAAATTTCACCTTAAATCTTCATTCTACTTCGGTTTATGACCTTTTACCCTTCGTTTAACGAGCTGGACAAAGTTCAACTGAAAGGCAGTTACTGCTGAATCTAATTTAACGATATAATTTTGATTTCTATATTTTTTTAAACGAACGAGTTTGTAGATGTTATTGTAACAGTGACTCCGTAGTGACATGTTTGTGTAGCTAAGAAAAGGTATTATGATACTCTTTCCTATTCTGAATGGCCCTTCCACATTACCTTGCGTAAGTCGACAGTCACTCACATCTGGAACTATTATAAATCGTTCTATCCCTTGCTGAATGCCTCATTTAGGGGGTTTTCCCCGGTGTTCGCGTCTCTCAATTATTTAGCTAAAAGTACATAGTAATTCTAATTGCATTACTAACTAAACTACTTTTACATTTATATAATTACAAATAAAACCAACTGAGAGGTGTACGGGTTTTTATTTCAAGTTAATAATTCTTTTAACAGCAAAACTTTTAATAATATATAAGAAGAGCAGGATATGGGCTAGTGGTTCAACAGGACTACTGGTCCATACCTGGGGAGTTCGATCCCGTGACGCGCTGGTGGTTTAGTGGTAAAATCCAACGTTGCCATCGTTGGGCCCCTGGTTCGATTCCTGGCCAGCGCAATCTTCTTTTTTTGCATTTTCGATTGCTCATAATCTTATTGTCACCAAGAGTGGTTTGAAAGTGCTTGAAGATATTTGGATCGATATATGGTTTAACAAAAAATTCTTTATGGAATGAATATATGGTTAGAGCACTACCTGACGCATATAATTAATCCAAGAGAGTCTCAATTGGATCTTAACGGGTCCAAAATGGGTCTCAGAGGGTCTAGAGAGTGTCCAAATAGTGTCCAGAGAGTGTCCAAAGAGTGTCCAAAGAGTGTCTGAGAGGACGATAGACACTGATCAGGAAACGTCCCGATATAGTAATACTAGTATCAACAGCGGAAGACAAGCATTTCCAGAGAGCCAAATTCGAGCCAAATTCTAATAGTTAAATAAAAATGAAAATAATAGCAAAAATGGAAAAGAACGGAGAATGCAGTTTTTTTGCAGCTCCTATAATTGAAAAAAAAGTCAATTTTTTGCGCTTTTTTCTATTTTTTGGAAAAATTCGCTTAATGCATTCGTAAATTAACTCGTGTGCATAATAAAGTTCGGTGTTTTGCAAAATATGACATTTCACATATCAAAATAATTCGACGTCCAACAATCACAATTAATCATGGTTGATCGGTAAAAGATAAAAAGTTGTCAGGATGGGCTAAATGTGTACCATTGAAGACGTATGAGGATAAGGTAGACGAAAAGCAGAATACACAGGGTCTTAAAAAATTCTAAACATGATGCGACAATTTACAGATCATTAAGAAGCAGAGCACCTGACATAGCAATCTACAGCCACTAAGAAACATTCCGTAATAGATTGTTGCATTGATTCTTGACGGCTCTAGGAATGTATATATCTCTTAGAGTTAAATCTGCTCTTCTGTAATTATACACTACGGTACTTCAAATGAAACATAGAAACTTCTTTTATCGAGAATTTATGTTTTGAACTTCAATTGATCCGTTGTTGTTGAATGAAATTCATGCTCTTGCCCGATTTGGAGGTTCCACCGTTTTTTTTTTTTGCCATTTCGGAAATTCTGAGAAAATTGCGTCAGTCGCAGCTATGGAGACAAATATTATTTGGAGCCACTGTTAGGGATGCAACCCTTAGTTATGGGTTGGTGGCAGGGTCATAATGAAATGGTTGAAATGGAATGAATTACTAGAACTTGCTTAATCAAACTTCTCTTCTTCCCGTCAATGATAGAGCAAAGACCGATCTTGCAGTATCAATTGCTGAACTATGGCAGCGGAGACAGTGATTCCGACTCCGAATCCACATATCTGAAAAAAACACACTCCGTGATCTCCATAAAAAGTATTCGTGAGGAATATGACTGTAGCAATCCATTCTTGGACGAGAATGTTCTTGAGTACTACACCCAAGTATACGAAGACTCCAACTATGAGTGCCGTCATGTGTTTGATCCTCATTTGACCTGGAGCAAAACAGAAGAAGAGAAGGTGGTGAAGAAGTTAGACTATAGGATAGCCTTTTTTGCATGTATACTCTTCGTGGGCTTGGAAATAGATCGATCTAACTTGCAACAAGCCATAAGTGATGATTTCCTCAACGATCTACAGCTAACTACCAACGACTACAATATGGGTTGTACCATTTTCCTCAGTTTCTTCTTACTCGGAGAAATCCCATCCTCCATTCTCCTGAAGAAATTTGGAGTGGACAGATTTATACCGTTCCAGATGATTTCCTGGTCTATTGTCGCCAGTTTACAGTGCTTGTTAACAGGAAAGAAAAGTTTCTTCATTACTCGAGGATTATGTGCTTTTCTTCAAAGTGGGTTGATCCCCGAGTTGGTAACTTCAATGGCAACCTATTATAAGTCCAATGAACTCCCTTTGCGGTTGTCGTGGTTCTGGACCACTCTTTCATGTGTGAAAATAGGGTCTTCGATTCTTTCAATCTTGATTTTGAAGTTGAGAGGGTTACTTGGCTGGGAAGGTTGGAGATACCTCTTTTTGATAGAAGGATTAATTACATTGTCAATTGGATTGCTCTCCATACGGATGTTGATTCCGAGCCCTTGTGAGTCCAACGGATGGTTTGACAATCGTGAAGTTGCGATTATTGTCAACCGGGTGTTGAGAGATGATCCTACTAAAGGAGATATGAACCACCGCCAAGGAATGAGCGTACGACAGGTTATTGGAGCTGTTTTAGACTACGATTTATGGCCCATTTATATCATTGGAATTACCAGCTACATCCCCATTGATACGGTCTACAACTACACCACTATCACCCTCAAATCTTTCGGGTGGTCAAGCTTCCAGATCAATCTTATGAGTATACCTCATAACGTGCTTCATGTGGTTCTACTCATTCAAATAACCCGACTCAGTGAACTATGGAACCAACGGGCTCTCACTTGTTTAATCTACCCGTTATGGATGATTCCACTTCTTGGATTTCTTCGATACTGGCATGGTGCTATGGTTAATCAATGGGGCACCTGGATATTGTGCACGTTGATCGTGGGGGCCCCGTATATTCATGCCATTTGTGTGTCTTGGGTGTCCCGAAACTCCGGCAGTATCAAAACGAGGGCCATAGCTGCAGCACTCTACAATATTAGCACCCAACTCGGCAATATCATTGGTTCTAATCTTTACCGTGAAGATGATGCTCCGTTGTATAAACGGGGGAACTCAATTCTATTCAAGATCTCCTTAGCATTAGTTCCCCTTTATCTTCTGGTGAAACTATATTATACCTGGAGGGATACCAGCAAAGAGAGGAAGTGGGATGCTATGACGGTAGAAGAACAGAATCTTTATCTACAAACCACTACAGATGTGGGAAACAAGCGTCTTGACTTCCGATTCGGAAGTTGAGATGCGTACTATATAATATACAGTCATCATTAGTCATAAGTCATCAGTCAAGTAATCAGTCATAGTCACTTCTTGAAATTGTAGTCTGAGTATCACACTCCTTTCCAGTCATACAGACATCCCATTCCATGGAGCATCTTCATAGTCAAGCTAAGCACCTTCTTTGTTTCACACCTCCCTTGCCTAATATCTTCATTGCATAACATCTCCTTTGCCAGGCAAAGAATATGACAGGCATCTTCGATGCTATATTCGGTTTCCGATTTTTACCTCCATTGCATCTGATAACTATTATTTTTTTTTCCTGTCACCGTTACTCCGGTTCGCATTAATGGAAAACAATTTTTTTTTTTTCGTTTCTAGTCAAAAATCCGCTAAAAAACAAGATTATATTGTGCATAAGCAGAGTTCCACCACCGAAGAAAAAGACACTTTCAAAAGTTTTTATCTTTCCCAGTACCTCGCACACTAACCGTAGACCACCATGGAAAGATACGAGAACAACAACTACTTAGAGGAGGAGGAGTTACCCCTACCAAAACCACCAATAGTCGACGAAGAAGAGTTATTGGCTGCCCAGGCGGCTGCTGAAGCGGCTGCAGCCCAACAACAACAACAACCGGGAGGAGCATTCAATAACGTTGGCCAAGGGTTGACAGGAAAGAACCGAGAAATGATGATGCAATATTGGCAAGAGACCATCAACTCGATAGAACATGACGATCATGATTTCAAGAATCACCAACTACCTTTGGCTCGAATCAAAAAGGTGATGAAGACCGACGAGGACGTGAGAATGATCAGTGCCGAAGCCCCTATTCTTTTTGCCAAAGGTTGTGATGTGTTTATCACTGAGTTGACCATGAGAGCATGGATTCATGCTGAAGAGAATAAACGTAGAACCCTCCAAAAATCTGATATTGCTGCTGCGTTGACCAAAAGTGATATGTTTGATTTCTTAATCGATGTGGTGCCTCGAGAAGAGGAAAAACCCAAGAAGTCGTATCTGTCGAGGTCAAATGGATATAGTACGCCCGGTCAACCAGAGTATGTGAAGCAAGAAGAAGAATATCTCCAGCAACAGCATCAACAACAGCAACAGCAACAGCAGCAATACCAACCTCCCCCTCAACAGCAGCAGCAGCCACAACCTTCTCAAATTCCACAGCCCCCACAACAACCCCCACAACAACAACAACAGGCTCCTCCCCAACCTCCGCAACAGATCCCCCAGCTTCCAGCCCAGCTTCCTCCTCAAACTCAGCTTCAACAGTCGGGACAGGCTCCAGTACCGGGGCAGCAACAGTCAGCAGGGTTCCAGAGCCCCGACGATGGGAACTACAATAATTTCCAGAACTTTTCTCCGGTATACGAAGGACAGTTTTGATGTTCATAGTGATGATGTTTGGGTTTTTGTAACGTTAGAAAAAAAAAATGTTATATAGTGTATTTTTATAAAAGTAACAGACTGTTTAGAGATGAAAAGGAGTGTAGATAAGGAGAGAATAGGGAGAGTAGTCACGAGAGTAGAGACAAAAGAAAACTAGACAGACGTGGTGAAGAAGTGAATGAGAAGCAGGCACAGTGGGAAGAGAACAGGTAGAGTCAGGCTAGAAGAGTAAAGAGAATATAGGGAAATCTCACTAAAACTAACAGAGGGTTGATTAGGTCTGCGCAGATTTTTTGCAATTCAGAGTTGCAGTTGCTAAAGAAGCTAGGACTCAGTTATTGCAACCATCTGAGACACAAGCCATTGCAACAAAGATACCTTTATAGTTATTGCTAGTGGCAGTGTTGCTATCGGCACGGAGGCGACATTAACAGCAGCAATGAATACGATGGAAGATACATTCGGCGTTTATCTTGCCACTCCGTTGCTGTTCATCTGGCATGTTGTTGCTAGTTCTGTCCGAGATTCGTCTGCTGCTGCTTTTCGTTCTACCCGTATGTGGCCAAAAGGCCCCGTGCCGGCACGGGCTTCGCACTATCACCGGTCCATCACCCACGCCAGTCTCGACCTACCCTGGCCCTATTTGGCACCCGCATGGCCCCATGCGGCACACCCTCTGGGCCCGTTTCGTTCCGTTGCTCTTCCGCTACGGTGGTTGCTCAGGCCACTCCGTAGCACTCCGTGGGGTAACCGCAATTATATAAAATCGTGTGAAAAATCCACAATCGGCCCCCCTGAAATGTTCTTCTTCTTCTTCTTCAATGTTTAGTATATATAGAACGTCAATTCTTAAATTAACTACGCCTATATCCACTAAACTCCTCTACAAACCTCGACTCCCGATAAATCTCCAATCTAAAATGGCTTTACTCACAATCTCACAATCCTTAGATGAAGCTTACACTAAGCACAAGGTTGTCCCTGAAGTGGTTGACAAATTCGAAACTCAAGGATTATTGACAATTGAGTATAGCGACTCTGATCATGTCACCTTGGGTAATACCTTGAAAGTGGATGACACCCAAGAAAGACCTAAGATCCAATTCACTCTCAATGCTCCGGGCCAATCTGAATTGAGTATTTCTGAACAAGACAAATTCACTTTGGTATTGACTGACCCCGATGCTCCTTCGAACAAGGACCATAAATGGTCGGAGTACGCTCATTGGATCGTCACCGACTTGCCATTGAATGCTAGCACCAGCCTGGATTCCTTGAGTACTATCTTGGACTACAGTAAGGGTAATGAGATCTTACCATACGTTGGTCCCGGTCCTCCACCAAAAACCGGTAAACACCGTTATGTATTCCTTTTGTACCAGCAGGATCCTTCGGTGACCTTAACTGCTCCTCCAGACAGACCTAACTGGGGAACTGGCGTCGCTGGATCGGGGGTCAGAGACTGGCTTAAGAAACATGGAGGAAAACAACAATTGTTGGCAGTGAACTTCTTCTACGCCCAAAACACCCAGCAAGAATGAAGAATGAAAACGATAAAATGAATTAAAAACGAAAATTAGTATATAAAAAAATGCTACGTAGGACTCAAACCTGTATTATCTGTGTAACAAGGGCCCGTATTGGCCCTCTGATTATAATTCCAAACTGGCACTGTATTGACCATCAACTAGTAACTTGTATGATTGAATCATTGCATAGAAAGTGACATTGAAAGTGATGTGCCACTCTCCTTCCTCTAATACCACAATCCTTTGGACTCACGTTCCCTTGGGGATATAAGTCATGCTTCACTTCTTATCGCTCCGTATCTCTCCGTATCCTATTACTATTATTGTCTTCGGTTACTGCTGTAATCCTTCGGACTGATTACCAACCCTTTCCCCTTGGTGGCCCCTCGATATATCGTCTCCACTATATCAATCAACTCTTGTTTATTGTCAATCAAAAAGTTCAACTTATTGTTATTCCCCGTCCCGAAATCACACATCATGTGTTTGTTCCTGTAGAAAAACATCAAAGTACATGGATCATAGAGCTCGTACATTTGATTAAAGTCAGGAACTTGGCTTATGTCACACAAGTAGATTATAGCAAAGTTCCGAATCTTTTCTGTGATCGAATACAATATTTCATCCATTATCATACACTGTTTGTCGGTGTCTTTGCCAAACCGTATGATCACAAGCCTTTCGTCCTCAGAGAGAATGGCTTGGTCAACATGCCATCCCGTTCTCAAATGTGGAAGGAATATGGAACTCATTCAGTGTCTGCTATAAGGAGAGAGAGGTGTGATTATGGAGTAGAAAAAAAGCTGAAAAGTTCAGTGCGATGAGAGAGCCCCAAAATTTTTTTCTTTTTTTTTTGCATCCACAAGCATGGGGAAATTAGAAGATATCACCAACCGACGGAAATCCAACTGGGGAAGCTTCAAGAAGAGATTTGGTCGAAGCAACACCTCTCGAGAGGCTGAACAGGTGAAAGAAGAAGCTCCCGGAGCAAATGATGAAAACGAAGACAATGGCGTCGAAGTATCACCATTTCCTCCTCTTCCTTCAGTATCACAAACAGCCATACCAGACACCAAAGGAAATTCGGTGCCCAGCATAATTGACGTCGTTCCCCCCTCACAGATGGCCATCTACAACTTCATGAACTCATGCTGTTTTAGTTCAGTCTACAACTACTACTACAAATACGTGGTGTGGCACCAGACCTTCAAGCTTGTTGCCAGCTTTATAGTGGAGACCAACTTAGACCTCGACCAGTTCTTGTCCTCCACCAGCACCGGCAAATACATTCTCTGTCCCATCGGACAGCAGCCAACAAAGCTCCACTGCCAACAGGTGAAGTTAAAGGTGGATCAAAACCAATTGCTGTTGTTGAATCTTTTAGTATCGGTAATTCTAACCCACAATATCCAGGTGAATGGCCAGTACATTGGCTTCAACAGCCTTTCCATCAACTTTTTACCAAACTACGCCATATTCTCCATTTTACTCCCCGAAACATTGTCGTTGCTGACCATAGTTCAGTACCTCTACGAACTATGCCAATGGTTTGAACCGCGGTGTACCGAGATCGTCAACTCTGCGGTCATAATCAATAGCAGTGAAAGCTTATCGGCATCGCACTGAAAAAAAATGAAAAAAAAAAAGATTGAAAAAATGAAAAAAAAAAAAATTGAAAAAAATTGAAAAAACTGAAAAATCTCCTCCACTTTAAACCACCCTTACATAAATATATAATGGAAGAGATAGAGTTAGGTATCACCGCTGATTTCCACATCCACTTGCGTGATGGGAAGATGATGGAGCTCATCACACCAACCGTGAGGGAAGGGGGAATCTCTGTGGGGTACATCATGCCAAACTTGGTTCCTCCTATCACCACCATCGAAAGAGTGGTTGAATACAAGAAGGATTTGCAAAAATTATCACCAAAGACCACCTTCTTGATGACATTCTATTTAAGTAAAGAATTAACCCCAGACTTAGTGGAGAAAGCTGCCAAACTCGGCGCCATTCATGGCATCAAGTGCTATCCTGCTGGGGTCACCACCAACTCTTCTGCTGGAGTTGATCCAAATGATTTCAGTTCGTTCTACCCTATTTTTGAGGTGATGGAAAAGAATGACTTGGTGTTGAACTTACATGGAGAAAAACCTCCTAGTAAGCACGAAGACATTCATGTGTTGAATGCCGAACCTAAATTTTTACCGGCCCTTGAAAAATTGAGTGAAGACTTTCCCAACTTGAAAATCGTCTTGGAACACTGTACTACTAAGCAGTCGATTGATTTCATTGAAGCATTACATGCAAAGAACCCTGCCAGCAAAGTTGCTGCCACGATCACAGCTCATCACTTATCCCTTACAATCGATGAATGGGCAGGAAATCCCATCAATTTTTGCAAGCCGGTGGCCAAATTACCAGAAGATAAACGAGCATTGGTTACTGCTGCTACTTCAGGAAAGCCATACTTTATATTTGGATCTGATTCGGCTCCTCATCCCCTCAGCAGTAAAGCTAGGCACACTGGAGTATGTGCCGGGATCTTTACCCAAACCTATGTGTTGAGTTATGTTGCCGAAGTATTCGAACAAGTGGGTAAATTATCCAATTTGAAAAAATTCGTGAGCGATAACGGATTAAACTACTATGGTATCACCCCAGATAAAGTTATCTGCCAAGATAAAGCTTGGTTGGTGAAGAAACCCATCGCGGTCCCAGAGATGTTTGGTAACAAAGACATCACTGTAGTTCCCTTCAAAGCGGGGGATCCATTAAACTGGTCGGTAGAGTGGAGATAGTACAGACCCTTGCCAGAAGCGGAAATGATACCCTATCTCGCCTGATAAGAATTTGATCCGTACATTAGTGCCGCCTGACGTTTCGTAAAATTCGTCGACAATACATAATAACAAACTAACTTAAACTATCTTAAACCATCTATATAATACACATCTGAAACTCCATCTATATTTTATTGATTCGATGGCATACTTCCGTTCACCCCTTGTCCCCATTCTGGGTTAAATAAGGAAAGACCTCGTGGTCGTGTGTATCCAGGCATATTTTCTTCTAGTTTGACATTTTTTCTCCTTTGCGTCCATAATATCTGCACAAACATGCATTGGAACCTCACGGCACTAAATTGCCTAATTGGGGTCGTTACTAATAAATTAGAGTTTCAGATAAAATTCAAGGTGCTACGGGCTAATTCTTTTTTATCTGGGAGAAAGATAAGCACGTTGTCATGCTTGAGATTGTACAATATAAGAGAAAAGAAACAAAAAAACGTGGAAAATTTTTATTATATCTCCATCTTTACAAGGCTGTATCAATTTCGGGCTAGCACGTCAAAGTATTATATTTCTTGTCCTTCCTTATTTTTCACCGTTGATCCGTGCATATATATATATATATAGTGAGTCTGCTCATTTTATTTTTTTATTTTGAACTTCAAAGAATATCTCCGCTCCACAATGGCTACCAGAGATTTACCAAAAAGTTTTCGTCAACTCTTTTTCGGATGGTACGATCATATTGCTGAAGAAGTCACCATCAGTAAAGCTGCTAGAGAAGCTAAACTTGCTAAGGAAGAGGAGTATGAAGATGTGCCCAAGAAAGTGACCGCCAAAATGTTATGGCCTGCTTTCGTTTCTGGTGCTGGGTTGTTCTCCGATGGTTATGTGAATAACTCCATTGGGACGGTGACAACCTGTCTATCGATCTTATACGAGGATCAATATACCAAATCAAGAGCCATCTCCAATATCTCCTCCATTGCGTTTGCTGGTACCGTGGTTGGTCAGTTGAGTTTTGGTTACATCTCCGATCATTTTGCAAGAAAGGGGGGTATGTTGTTTGCCAATATCTTGTTGATCCTCTTCACCATTCTCTGTGCTGCTGCTTCGTGGGGGGCACATGGTAGTGTCTATGGAATGTTTGCTGCTTTAACTGCATTCAGATTCTTCTTGGGTATTGCCATTGGTGCAGAATACCCAACCTCTTCCGTCATTGCTTCGGAATTTGCCAATAAATTACCCTCTGGCCATAGAAATCGTTACTTCTGTTGGTTCACCAATAGTTGTATTGATTTTGGGTTCGTTGTCAGTTCTTTCGTTCCCTTGGTTTTACTTTGGATCTTCTCCACTAGACACTTGACTGCAGTGTGGAGATTGACCCTCGGATTAGGTGTTTTCCCTCCATTAGCATTGTTCTTCATGAGAATGAAAATGACCGATTCAGATTCGTTCAAGAAATACCACATGAAGAGAGTCAAGAAATACCCTATTTGGTTGATCATCAAATTCTACTGGTTTAGATTAGCTGTCGTCTCCCTTATTTGGTTTATCTACGATTTCTCCGTCTACTCATTCTCCACCTATTCTTCTTACATTATCAAACAAGTTATTCCAGACGGTAATTTATACAAGACTTTTGGTTGGAATGTTGTCTTCAACTTGTTCTACCTTCCCGGTACCATCATTGGTGCTTGGGTTGCCGACTACCTTGGTCCAAGATACACCACTGCTCTTGGGGTCTTTATCCAAGGTATCATTGGTTTTGCCATGTCTGCTCGTTATCCAGTTATCAAACATCACATTGGTGGATTCGTGGTTGTATTTGGAATTTTCACTGCTTTTGGGGAATTCGTCGGTAACACCACCGGTTTATTGGCTGCCAAGACTTCAGCTACTCCTATCAGAGGTCAATTCTACGGTATTGCTGCTGCCATTGGTAAAGTTGGTGCTTTTGTGGGAACATACATCTTCCCCATCATTCAAAGAAATGCTGCAAAAAAATCTGCTGATTTCGAAATGCAAGCTCCATTCTATGTCAGTTCTTCTCTTTGTATTTTCTCGGCTTTCTTGGCTTTATTCTTATTACCTTCGGTTGGACAAGATGCCATTGATGCTGAAGATGTCAAATTCATAGAATACTTGAGAGTTAATGGCTTCGATCTCTCCCAATTGGGTGACGTCTCAGTTGCTGATGAAACTTTAGAACTTGGAGCCGACGAAAGTGAAAATAGCATCGACAAGAAGCCCGAGGTTAACGTGGAAACTTCCTCTAAACAATCAAACTAAAACAATAAAGGACCTGAAAGTAAATAGCCGGTAACCTCTATGTTCAATTCGTATAATTTAATTTAATCTATTTTGATGCTGCATAATTTTTAATGTAAAATCGCCTTACCAATATAATCCTGCAGCACGTTTTTCAATCAAGATTTAAGGTTCATTGGTACTGTCAGTTGTGTCTGCATGGCGATAATTCCGGCACTAAACTATATGACAATTCCGTCTCTAACCTCTGTAAAAATTCCTAGAACAGCCTCCTGGTATTCCGTGCTTAGCCTACGTGGTACCCCAAATTGACGATTTAAAAATTCCGAGCCTATTTGCCAAATGGCCTTTACGACAATTGCCTATATCTTTCGGTCTAATTTATTTTAATTGCAAGGCGATCTACCCTGCAGCCTAAGGTTTACTTGAATATAGGCACGACGGCTACCTAAAATAATATATGGAGGTTTTCTTTTTTTCCAACAAAGAAGGTTGTAAAAAAGCTGTTTCAACAATGCTGCCGAGGATGCAGACTAGGAGAGAGTAACCTAGTTGATGATGAAAACTTAGTTACTGATGATGAGAGATCTGAATATATACTTCAGCACAAAAAGGTCTTCAACAGCTTTCCGAACCCTTTGCTTTCGGTTGAATCATTTTGACTTCACTCATTTTTATAGAAATCAATAGATTGTCACGTTGAGGTGGATGGAAAAACGTTGAGTTTGTGTCAGTAGTTTCATTTGGACCATGGGTATAAGTAGACAATGGATATGCTTAATTTTCAGATTTACACGCACTATGAAAATAACTATAACGAAGCAACTTGTACTGTCTGAGCGCTATAAATATCGATAACAATGCGATCTCTGTACGACCTCCTTGACTGAATGCTCTGTTTTGGACTGCTTATGATCCAAAGCGATTCTGATACTTACTATTCTTAGTTGTTTGAGAGGTACGGATATAATGTTCGTTTAGTGTCTTGTGCTACTAAAAAATATAAAACTCACTAAACCGATGAAAAATTTCCTAAGCAGATTAAGTCAAAGTCAGACGGACCTTTTTTTCAACTGGTCCCCGCATGTTTCATTGTACGGTCCTTCATTTTGTTATGCGGGCCATGTATGTGGAGACCAGGGGACAAAGTGGAAACATCGTATCGACCTCTTTTTTTGAATCTTTTGTTTTAGCCCGTCTTTTGTGTTAATTGACGATCCTTTAAATGAAAGGCAGGAGGAAAAGATGAAACACGCCTTTTTTCTAATCAACCGGATTGAGAGAATGCTATGAAAGTCTTGAAAAACAGGACTCTTTTAAAACCAAAATGTGGATATTCGTTTTTTTATCATTCAGGGTTTTTCGGAGGGGGGTTTTAAACATACGAGTTTGTATATGGTGTATTATTTTGAGATGTACGGATCTTTTGAATTACCATATTTAATACGATGAAAAAGTCACTAGAAAAAACGAATAATAAGAAAAGGGCGTGTGGCGTAGTTGGTAGCGCGTTCGCTTAGCATGCGAAAGGTCTCCGGTTCGACTCCGGACTCGTCCATTCTTTTTTAATTCATTCTGTGGGTTTCTAAAATGCTTTATTTTTTTCTATTTGATGTTTCGTTTCTGATTTAAATTTGACCATAAAATGTCTGGGTTTGTGTAGGATATTTAATCGTATTTCAAGAAAGAATGCTTCTCCTGGACCAAGTTCGAGCCGATATCCACTGTCCGATCTCCACAAGCTACAGCTATTTAAGCTGCTGTTCAATTAAACTTTTTACATCGAAAAAACTTAACTAGAAATGATAATTCATTTATATATACTATACACCATAATGTACAAGGAAGTGAAAATGTGATTGTCTAATTTTTGTGAACTTTTCTTATAGCGTTTTTTATGTTTTTGACGTTTTTCATATTTTAACGTTTATGTTTTTAATTTTTTTCTAATTATCTTTCATCATTATTAAAAACTTTCTAATGAAGTTAGTCTTCGGTTGGTTCAATGACTTCTGGGTTTTGGATGGTTTCGGAATCTTCAAATTTGTCGTCATCGATTTCGATTTCATCAGTAACACTCTCTTCATCGTCATTTGAATACTCAATATCAATGACAACAGAATTGTTTTCTTTGTTTATGACTTCATTGGATTTTTTTGGGATAACCAATTCTAATTCATCACCATTGATGAATTTAGCGGTGATTTCTTCAAATTTGATTAACTTATCAAACTTGAAATGCTTTTCGAAAGTGATTTCTTGGTTGGTGTAATCTTTTATCAAGCTTTGAGCGTCTTCTTGAATTTCTTCAGTTTCAGATTCAGATTCGGAATCTGAAGAGGAGGAAGAGGAAGAAGAGGAGGAAGAGGAAGAAGAGGAGGAAGAGGAAGATGACGAGGAGGAATCAGAGTCAGAGTCAGAATTGGAATCAGAATCGGAATCAGATTCTTCTTCGACTTCAACTTCAGCTTCTACATCTTCACAGTCTTCACAGTCTTCATCGTCACATTCTTCACATTCATCACAGTCTTCACATTCATCACATTCATCACAATCTTCACAGTCTTCATCATCATCTTCTTCGGAGTCAACGTCTTCTAAATTGAAGTTGAATTTGCCAGAAAGGACCAATTCATTTTCATTTTTGAGGAAGTTGATTTTTAATTCGTCTTTGATTAAAGGAAATCTTAAATTGAGTTTGTATTCATCGTCATTTTCGGTCAATTCACAGTCTTTGGAGTTTTCCAAATCTTTAGATAAGTCAATAATTTCAACATCACTTTCCTCATCTTCAGAGTCATTAGCTCTCAATAAGAATTGTTCTTCAATCTCTTCATCGTCACTGGAATCATAGTTATGTTCGTAGATCGTGATACCTTCGTCGTCAGAGTCAGATTCGTAGAATCTAATTGGAAGATCTTCATCATCGGATAAATAGTAGTCAGAATCAACTTCGATGAATTCGTCACCATCAGTGGATACATCAGAGTCACTGGAGAGATCGGAAATTTCATCATCACTCACCAAATTATCAGCGAAGTTTTGTCTTATGGATTCCAATTGCAATTGGTCGTTTAAGTTTTCTTCGTCAGAAGAGTAGTAGATATCAGCGTTAGATTCTTCATCAGAACTACTGTAACCGATTTGCTTGTCGGTAAGCATTTGTTGTAAAGCACTAGCTTGTAATTGGTCGTTTAAGTCAATAACGTCCAAGATATCTTGTGGTTCACCATCTTCATCAAACATCAAAAGGTCACTGTCAGAGATTTCTGATTCAGATTCCAGTTCACTGTCGTATGCAATTAATTCATCTTCGGATTCACTGTCGTAGTCGATTAATTCATCTTCGGAGACACTGTCGTAGTCATCTTCAGAGTCGTCTGACTCACTGTCGTAGTATTCAATGAGTTCGTTGTTTAAATCAGCAACTCTACCTTCAGCTTCCAATTGGTCAATGATGGCAGCTTCGATTTCGTCGTCTAAGTCAACGGTGTACTCGTTGCCTGAGTTATCCACGAAAACTTGGTTTTCGTCAGCGTCTACGTAATAGTCGAGGTCATCTTCAGAATCAGACTCAGACTCAGAGTACAACTCAGAATCAGTCAGGTCGTCGTTTTCGTTTAGTGGAACATCGTAAACTTCTTCGTCGATTTCACTACCGTCATCGTAGCTATCTTCATCGTAGCTATCTTCTGGTTCTGAACCACTTTCTGGTTCTTCAACATATGCTACTCTGGATGGTTGTTGCTGGTAGTACTTTCTGAAGTTCTTCCTTCTTCTTTCACTAGAAGCTCTAGTGACGTAGGGCTTAGCGCTTCTTGCAGACTTCTTATAATATCTTGGTCTAAAACTCATAGTGTATGATAAAGAGTAGGTATCTCTGCTTTTTTTTTTCAGTTGCACTACAATCCCCCAGTATATATAAAACTACTGCCTGCACAACCTAAAAATTTTCAGCCATCGGCTCATCGCTTGGACTCGAAGTTGCAGCACCACAAAAATTGGGTTTGTGTCACGTGAGGGTTCGGTAGCGTTCTTGTTCCTTCGCTGTGCTTCCACGGCCAAGGCCAGAAGCCGTGCAGAACTAGTAGAGGAGCGGTACAGAAGCAGGCAGAAACAGATTGGTGTCGATGGACCAACAACAGACAGCTAGGACAACCTCACCTCAAGCTGCCATCATAAGGATGACTTCATGCAATGTGTTGATGCAGAAGAATGTCGTGCACACACCAATATCACCAGTTACCCGCACCGCGACCAGGACTATAAATACAACCATTTCCCAGTGCTCCCTTATTCTGAAACCCAAATCTCTTTGCCTTTTGGCTTAGATCAAGTGTAGTATCTGTTCTTTTCAGTGTAACAGCTGAAACGTCATCATTGATGACTTACAATTATGTTACCTTTATTTTTGGATCTAACTTGATGGGTGCTTGATGAGCTTGCTCACACACCCGTCAAACAGTGTCGTTGCCATTGCACTTTCCGGCTTCTGACGCACCTCTTCTTTTAGGCCCTCATCCTGAGGTCATGATGATGGTTTAAAAGAAGAAGATACGTGTAGATTTCTGCCGCTATGCCTATTGCCAGTAGTTGTTCGCTCGCACCTAAACTTAGTCATCTGACAAATCATTAGATAAGACCACCTGAAAAAAAAGGGAAGTTTAATACTGCTCATTTGTTTTATCCTACAACAAACCCCTGACAGATACTGACATTTTAGTTCATCATGACCGAAGGGCCGAAGCGTTATCTGGTCTACTCTAATGGAACCAGTATAGGCGCCGAAGATCATCGGCTCTTTCCCCTGATATACGTGCCTGATCATGTTAAAGAGCATGACCTAACCGAGGACCATGTCGAGACTACATCCTCCATACACACCTTTGGTGATTTATTCCGAAAGCATACGACCAACCAAAGTGAACAGGATCTCTCCACCCAACTGAACTTGTTCCAAACCCATTTCGATACTGATTCGGACTCCTTCCAAAATACGTCACGCCAAAGTTCCGAAGAATCACGAATATCCTTCGAACCATCCATCATCGATAAAATTCTTGCCGCTGACTCCCAGGCTAATCCTGTAATCGACGAACGATTCCACTATCTCCACATGTACGAGAAACTAAAGAAAGAAAGGCATCCTGTAGACCACCTAGACACTGCATCTAACTCCTCGGTATTCAACCTATCCAAGTTGGACGATTACACCAAATACGTCAAACTGACGGAAATAAACGACCGAATCCACCAGAAGTATCTCCAGCGCCAAGATTCAAACCTCCTAAGTGTTGTGAAGACAAAAGACTTGGCTAGGAATTTTTACACCAACAAAGAAGATGATGAATCAAAAAAGAATATGTCCAAGCATCCTTGGTACAACATGGACTGGAGACGACAGAAAAAGGAGAAGGACGTCTCCCAACAAACAAAAGTAAGTTACGCTCTAGCCGATAGCACATCTTCTAGTTCCGTGAAAGACGAAGAAAGCCAGCAGCCGAAGTTTCTCCAGAGAAAGTTGCGGGTCAGACACCTTCAAATGATCTCTTTTGGAGGTACTTTGGGTGTAGGTTTGTTCTTGAACTCCGGTAAAGCCTTCACTATTGCTGGTGGCTTTGGGACACTCTTAGCATTTGTTATATGTGGTATAATCGTCTTAACCACCATCATATCTTTCTGTGAAATGGTGACCTTCATATCGGTGGTGGACGGAGTTAGTGGGTTGAGCTCACGTTTTGTAGATGATTCTTTTGGTTTTTCTGTGGGGTGGCTTTATTTCTTGAGTTTTGCATTTGGTTTGGCAGGAGAAGTCGTCGCTTCGGTGATTTTATTGACTTATTTCCCCAGTTTGAAGATTTTGAAGAATAACGGGTCGACAGTGGGGTTTGTAACTTTATTTCTTGCCCTGATTTTGGCAGCTAACTTGGTCGATGTCCGGGTTTTCGGAGAAATCGAATATATTTCTTCATTCATAAAATTAATTTCTGCTTTGATCATGATCATAGTCATGATAGTTCTTAATCGAGGTGGGATTGGCAATTCCGAGTTGTTGGGATTCAAATACTGGCAACATCTGAAATCGGACTTTGAACATAACGTCATATTTGGACTCTTCCGTCCTTCCTTCAATTTGCATGATAACGGTACCTCACCACCTACCGACGGTATTGGTAGTGATACCGGAAGATTCTTATCTTTATTGACTGCAATAATGGTAGTCTCCTATGCTTATAGTGGCACAGAAATTGTATGTATTGCTGCTTGTGAAGCTCAATCTCCCAGAAAAGCGCTACCTTCGGCAACAAGAAGAGTTTTCTGGAGAATTCTCATTTTTTACTGCTTGTCGTCCTTCTTGGTATCATTGAACATTTACAGTGGAGACCCAAGGCTATTAAGATATTATAGTGGTTCTACGGGTGTGTCTTCCAAAGAGTTCAACTCAAATTATGCTATAAAGTACGTTGGAGGAGAACATTGCAACTCTAACTCGGCCATTTTCGCAGGAATAGGTAGTGGATCTCAAAGTCCTTGGACAGTTGCTTTACAAAGCGCAGGATTATGTAAATTCAGTTCCATTGCCAATGGGTTTTTGATATTCTTTGCCGTTTCATGTGGTAATGCTCAACTCTACGTCAGTTCTAGAACGATGTACTCTTTGGCATTACAAAAAAAGGCCCCAAAATGTATGACATACTGTACTCGCTACGGTATTCCTTACAATGCAGTTTTATTTTCCGCTGCTTTCGGCTTATTGAGTTATTTGGTGGTATCAGAAGAGGCAACGGTGGTATTCCAAAACTTAACTGGAATCATTGCTTCCTCGGGGATCATTGTATGGTTTGCCATGTGCTTATCTTACCTTAGATTTTACTATGGGTTGAAACTTAGACCCGATATCATCAGTCGTGATGACAAGGCCTATCCTTACAAATCGCCATTCCAACCTTACAGTGCAATAATTGGGTTGGTTGGCTCTGGTATTATTATCTTAGGTATGGGATTCGTGGTGTTTTTGAAAGGAGAATGGGATACGCTATTCTTTTTCTCGTGCTATGGGACATTGATTGTTTTTGCAATACTTTACGTTGCATATCGTTTGATTAGAGGAACGAGAATTCCAAGTTTAGAGACCCTCGATTTTGACTCAGGTAGGAGAGAATTTGATAGATATATTTGGGATGGGGGTAAGGACTACAACACCAAGAGTTTCAAAGAGGTGATTAAAAAATGGCTCGCTACCCTCGCGTAGAGATGCTTCACATCCCTTCCCTTCCGTGGTCATTCTGTCTTTAGTTCTTAGTGTGTATTTGTATTTCTGTATTAATTTAATAATCTGCATAAAACTTTGACGTATTTGTCCGTTTTGGGACGTTTATGCAGCCTCCTGTCTCAAAGGGGAAAAAATATTGATCTGTGCATGGAAATTTTCCAGAATTCCGCTATTCTCTAAAAATGGGACAATTTGAAATTTTTCAGTCGTCTCTTCATCAATTGACGAAGTCATTGACATTCATACTTCCAAGGTTATTATAGTTAATAAGATGGGCTGGGAACCTACTGAAAAATTCTTACGTGGTAAGATCATCAAACCATTTTTGCCGTACGAGAAACATCCTACGTTAAATAATGATAATTTCCGAAACTTGTACCCGGGAGATGATGTCGTTATTTTTGAAACCAAGGATCATAAATGGGCTAGAGGTTATGTTATCACTAAACCATTTCCAAATGATTTCACCATCACCTCAGTCAACTTAGATGAATTACCTGGCGTGGACATCAAAATCGCTCTTTTCCCTTTGAAGTATACCAAGATTGTTGAAGAGCTTCCAATCACTGCCATTAAGGTTGATGGTGACTACAACAACATCGACAACATTGATTTGATGCCTACGCTTCAAGATTCAGAAATCGCCCGTAAGCAAGCTACCGATGGTACCTTCGACTTCACTAACGCAAACGGTGGAGTTAGGGAGTTGATTCCTGCATTGCCAACTAACAATTTCGTTGCTGATAAGGACGATTTGATCAGAGAAATCAAGTATGTTCTCGACTTATTGGCTTCCCACATCTTTGCGTTGTACTCGATTGGGGAATTTAGGCTATTCAATAAATTATCTTTGGTGTACCATAGCTTAGACGAAACAAGAATCAAATTGACTAACGATATGTTGACTACCAATGAAGTTTTGACTGCGAAGGAAACTGCAATCTTTCTCTTGAACAAAATCCCCAAGAAATTGGCTTCTAGAGCTGCTAGATTGAACGAAAAGAACTACGATTTAGATAACCAATACACCGATATTTCTGGTTATAAAGCGGTTTTGGCTAGAGATATTGTTGATGGATCCTTGTTATCAAATGAGAATTCCATTCCTTCTAAAATTGCCCACAACCAAGTCTTGTGTGCTTTGGCTCCTCATTTCCCCATTGATGCCCATAATCACTTGGATGATTATTCATTGAAACCTCTTATCAACAAGAAATTAGTTCCCGAGCCTCCATCCCACATTCTTGTTGATTTCAAGTCTGTTAGTGGCTCTTCTGCTTATCAACCTCCAGGTTTTGCAGGAACCATTGCTTATTTGTATATTCGTAATAATCGTAAGAGATTGACCGAAGCCTTTGCGGTTCATACCAATTCGGTTGATGATCTTGTTCACGTTGAAAAGATTAGTGCTGCTTTGTTCAGAAACATTCCTGCTAGTGAGATTGAAAATAGTAGAGTGTATTTGGTTGCTGTTTTGACGGAGGAGATCGATTTAGCTATAAAGGATACAAACACTCCTCATATTAGAAGAGTCAAGAAGGGAGTAGCAGCTGGTGTGACCGATATCACCAGAATCTTCTCCAAGAATCAAGGCTCATTGGCCTCTGGTGAATCCCATCAGTTCTCCATTAGATTATTTGGGTCATACCCGAGCCAAAAGAAAGGAATGGTGTCCAAGTACGACGATGATACTGCTAATAATGGTTGGGGGGAACTAGTTGATAGAATTATTTCTGGATCGAGCCATGGAGTAGCGGTGAATCCGAGAGCAGAGAAGTTGATTATTTCCATTAAAGAATTTAAACATCAGTTCCTTGGTAACTTCAACCCCATTGTTTCTGGAGCACCAATCTTGAGAATTAAACCCATTTTCTTTGATCCTCTTGCTGAGAACTACGAACGTCTTTACTTAAAAATGGGTAAAGTCACTTTACTCAACAGTATCACCAAAGATGATCTTTTAACGTTTGAAGTGAGCACTCCTAATAATGAACTTATTACATTTGCGAAAGCTTCTAATCAGCAAGAAAAACGTACCTGGCAATTTGTTTCCGTATTCCCTGGAGAAGTGGTGGGTGAAATCATTAAAGTCAATGGGGTCTCATTGAAAAACCCCACTAAAAAACTTCCAAAAGATGACTACATAGTGTTGTCATTATATGTCAATGGAGTATTAACTGGTGAAGGTAAAGTCTTGTATAAGTCAGGAAACAGATTAGTCGAGTTCAATAAGAAGAAGAGTCATACGGTTGAGATCTTTTCTACGGCCCATAAGCTCCCCTTGGCTCAAGTGGAAGTTTCCACCGAATATATTGGTAAAGTCTACAACTCCGATGTCTCTATGGATAACATTTTCCAATTTGATAGATTTTTCAAGAGTGGTCAACAGGGAGTCGATGAGTTATCTAAATCATTATCTGCCTTCACTAAATTGGAATTGTCGCAGTTGGTGAAATACTTACCTGAATTACTTAGTTCCTTGTGCAATATAGCTGATGTGGGGTTGAAACAATCGAGTTCGGCAAGTATCGAGATCTTGTTAGAGAACACCTTCAAAGCTATAGTTTACTTGCTTGACACTGTTTTCGGTAAGCAAGATCAATACTTATACTTGATGGAGATTTTCTACGCCAGATACACCAAATTGCCATCCATTGGAATTTTCTTGATCAATAAAGTATCGGAGATTTTTGCCAGAGCCGAATCGAACTGGAACGCAATGTCTAGATCATTGTGCAGAATTGTTTCGTTGCTCATCAGACTCTCCATCAGCTCTAAAACCGGAGCAGAGCAACCGGAGCAGTACTTACAGGCATTGAATTCCCTTTGTAAGTCCGGTTCCTCATTCCTTGCTATTCAAAGCAGTACGTTGATCAGTGATCAGGTTTTGATTTTGGAAATAATCGACTATGTGCTTTCCTTCAGGGTGTACGTCGAAGAAAGTAAGATTTTGGCCTCTGTCGTTAGTTTCATCGACTCCATTGGTACGAGAGGAGTTGGAGTTGACGATGACATTGGAGGTGCTAAGAAGCAAAGTGGTATTAAAGACCATAAAATCATTATCAGTAAGTTATTGTTGATTCATAGATTATTCAACACCACCTTGGTAGAAAACCCCAAATCCAGAGGTATTTTGGTGAGCAAAGCAGTTACATGGGCAATGGAAGTCTATCTTGGACCCACTGATGTTGATGCCGTTAGATTGGCTAGTTCGGTGATGAACGCTGTGTGTACTTTGTTATGGCAAACTGTGTTGGAAGGGGACAATAAAGGCGAAATTCACTTATGTTACTCTATCTCCAAATTACTCCCAGCAATGTCAAGAACTTTCATCAAGTACTATAAGTATACCCGAGGAAATGAATCTTTCAAGCCCAAAAGAGCATTCACTGATCTTTTCCCTCGAGAACACCCATTCAAAGAGTCTTCCATTGATCCCATCGTTAATGACGAAGTCTTGGTTGAAGTATTAGCTGAAATCTCTGTGGTTTTCTGTTTTATTGCTAAAATTGCTAAAGCAACTGCTGGAAACGAAGGTTATAACAAGATTTTGTCAACTAAAATCGAAAATGACTTCTTCGACCCTAGCAAATATTTGGCAAATAATTTTGAGAACGAGGATATCATCACCATCATTTCTGGCGTGAAGATTATTAGACAAGGGAAGTTCTTCCCTGAGGACAGATGGCTATCATTATACGCATTGATTGCCGAAGGATGTTTGGTCTCGTTGGAGATGGTGAGGCCATTACTTCTTAATCATTATATCCCAAGTATCAACAGGTCCGAGATGTTTGATAAGTCGATCTGGGGGTCATATTTGAAAACTTTATTACGTTTGGGAACATTAGCTCCGGTTTCATTGGAACATTTATCGGTTGTTCCTAAGAAAGCATGTCATTTAATCACTGCTGATATGAGAGATAGAATTGCTTTCTTGGTGAATGAAGCATGGGATTCTTTAGCCTGGGACGCTACTCAAGATGATGTCATTAGATTCAACTTAAAGAAATTCGGGGGTTACCAGGTGGAATTCATCAATAATGATTATGGGATTTTACAAGATCTCATGTTGTTTGCATTGCAAAAAAATGAAGCCTGTCAATCCGTTAGTGTTAAGATCTTATGGTCGATTATGGTATCGGAATTCATTTTAAGTGATTCGATTGTTGATGTGGAAAAGGAATGTCTCGTTGGTCTACATGACATCTACACCAGAACTGCTTATAAGCCAGACATCTCTGAACAAAAAACGTTCATTGAAAGAATCAAAGTGACAATTAGATTGGATAGGGAAGATGAAGCATTTGGAGTGATCTATAATTTCATTGAAACTTTGGAAGGATTTTTGGATGTGTTAAATGACTTAAACAGTGTTCCTGTGGGCCCTGAATTCGACGATGATCGTACATTCCACATGTTAAACATTAATGCTTACTTGAAGAATGCCAACAAACCAGAATTATTCCATTCCTTCATCAACAAAATGTATGAGGATCATATATCCAAGAATGACTACATCCAAGCAGCTCTTAGTTTGGAATTATTGGCTTCTACTTACACTTGGGAACATCATGTAGTGTTACCACAAACATTGAGACCTAAATTCCCGGAACAAACATCTTTTGAAAGAAAGGAAAGCTTGTATAAGACAATTGCCGCCAACTACATCAAAGGAAACAGTTTGGAAAGAGCTACCGACACTTATAACGAGCTATTGGATTCATATAACCAACACACTTATGATTTGAAGAGTTTTGCCTATGTTCATAACAAGTTAGCCAAACTTTATCTTGACTTGGAGTCATCCGATAAGTTGAGTCCCTCGTTCTTCCGAGTGGCATTTATTGGAGCCGGTTTCCCCACTAATATAAGAGGCAAAGAACAAATTTATGAAGGATTACCATTTGAACATATTACATCGATCCATGAACGGTTATTGAAATTATATCCGGGAGCCAGAATCATTTCTGACGATGTTCAGGCGCAGAACTTGAAGGAAAAGATTCAAACCGGAAGATACTTGCACGTCAATACGGTGGAACCAATTAGCGATATATCTGATAAATTATTCAACACCTCAATTGGAGTCAGACAGTATGCTCGAAATAAGAATCTTAGATTTTTCACTACCATGAAAAAGATTCCTGGAGCAACCTCGGTATTTGACTTATGGACTGAAGAAACCACTTATGAGACTCAACTTTCTTTCCCAACTTTGATGAACAGAAGTGACATCAAGTCGGTCAAGGTGGTGAAGTTATCGCCATTGGATAATGCGATAAGAACCATCGTTAACAAGAACAATGATTTGATTCAATTGGAAAGTATGATCAACATTGCTTTCAAAGAAAAAGCTGATTTCACCTCGTTTTTCAATGATTTGTCAAGACATTTGGCCGGAACAGTTGACTCACCAGTGAATGGAGGAGTCGGGCAATATCGAACTTTTTTCAATGATCCAAAATATGAAGGTAAAGAGGAACATGAATACAACATTAGATTATTGAGGAACGCATTCAACGACTTGGCTATTATCTTGAGCAGATGCTTGCATTTACATGGTAAATTAGTGGCACCATCAATGAAAGCATCCCACGAAGCATTAGTGGAATTATTCAAGAAGAACTTTGCTGAAGACATTGAAAAATTGAAACTTTCTACCGATTATGATAATAGCATCTATAACCATATGGTACCTCATTATCCTGCATCTAGCCAACAACATGATAAGAGAAGTGTCTCTGGTACTATGAGTGGTTCTGCTAGTGTTGTCACCGGTACTACGGGGCAAGCCAGCAGTTACAACGGAGGTTACAAGTTGACTAAGACTAATAGTAGAACCTCCAGGACTTCTTCCAATTCTAGTGCTTCGGGTCTTAGTGGGCTCTCTTCCGATCCAAGTTTGACCACCACCAACAGCAAGCACAAGAGAACTGCTCTCAACTGGAGAAGCAAAGTAACGAGATCTTAGATTACTCATCCCCTCAATAGTGTTTGTATGAATAGTAGCAAGTATAAGTTTTCACATAGACCTCATAGAATAGGAAAAAATATATCACCATCTACTTAATGGAGTATATGCCAGTAATTTAGGAACATCATCTACAGCATCTGGTCACTTCACTGACTTCCATTTTTTCCATTTGCAGCCTGTTCATTTGTTTGTACTATTTAAACCCGTGCACCCAACGCAAAATTTGACTCTCATTGAAAAATCAACGAAAGTTCCCCTTCTTTCCCCCCCTCCCTCTTACTCAGCAAGGAGACCTATCAACTTGGATAAAGATCATTTCCACTTCATTAGTTCAACTTATATTTATTTATCACGATGTTCAAATTAGCTGCTAGTCGTTTAGCTGTTCGTTCAGTTGCCCGCAATTTCGCTCCAGTTCGTTTCTACGCTGTTGCCCCAATAACCAAAGAAGAAGTTACTACCCGTGCTTTTGAAGCTTTAAAGACCGTTGCTTCTTTACAAGAATCAAAATTGTCTGTTGATGCTTCTTTCCAAAAGGATTTAGGCTTGGATTCTTTAGATACCGTCGAAGCCTTGGTAGCTTTAGAAGAAGAATTCGACTTGGAAATTCCTGACAAAATCTCGGATGAAATCAAGACCGTAGGTGAAGCTATCAACTACATCTACGAAGAAGAACAAAAGTTGTAAGCTGTTGGCTGAGATCTAGACATTCTGTAAATATCAATAAACGTGTCAGCAAAAAGGAAAGGGAGAGAGAGAGAGGAATAAAGAAAACAGAAAAACAGAGAGTGAGAAGAAGAAAAGAGACAGAAGAATGAACGAAGAGAATTAACGGAGTATGGGGGTTTAGGCATCATCCAATGCTTACATAGGTCCTAGGGGATCATTCTAGACCTCGATCTCAATCTCCATGCTTCATTCTGTCTATTCTGTTCGTTTTGTCTCCCTATGTAGCCGGACTGTTCTGTTCTTGCTTGTAGTACTTCATGGGTGTCTGAAACACCTTCGTAGATGTCTTAAATACACTATAGTTGTCTGATTGGCTGAAAGTTCTCAAACAACGCACGTGATTATAGCACGTGACGAGATATATGATCAGTAGATTTAAGGAAAATGGCAATGAAGTTTAGTCATCAACCTAGCCATGACCGAAATCAAAGGAATACTAAAGAAAGCGCACGAGCCCATAGAAGAGGATGACAAGCATCACATTGATGACATATCTCATACCGAAGACGAAGAAGATGAACACGAAGAGGGCGATGACCAGGAACCATTACCAGTAGAGTATCCAGGAACGGTGATTCCAGACAACCATCCAGACAAAATAGAGCACGATGCTGACTTGACACAGGATTACGAAGATGATACGCAATACATTGACTTAATTCATTTAAAAATCACATCGTTAGAGGACCTCAATCTCTCGAGGTTTACCCAGCTTGAGTCGATTTGTTTGAGACAGAACTTGATTGAGAGTCTTAGTGGATTGAAAACGATAAGCAGTGATAAGATTGAGGAATTGGATTTCTACGATAATCGGATTAATCATATTTCGAGTGAGGTGAATCGATTTACTGGGATAAAAAATTTAGACCTTTCATTCAATAAGATCAAAAACATCAAGAACATCGATAAATTGGTGGAATTGGAGAATTTGTATTTTGTGCAGAATCGAATCAAAGAGATCAAGAATGTGCTGACGCTCACGAAATTAAAGAACTTGGAGCTTGGCGGTAATAAACTTGAACAATTAGGGGAAGAGTTGACTACATTGGTTAATTTGCAACAATTATGGGTAGGGAAAAACAAGATCAGTAAATTTGAAAATCTTCATACACTCCATAATCTAAAGATTTTATCGATCCAATCGAATCGGTTGACGAAACTTGAAGGTCTAGAGGATTTGGTGAACTTGGAGGAGCTTTATCTTAGTCATAATGGGATTGAGAAGATTGAAGGGCTTGACAAAAACACCCAACTTACGGTGCTTGATGTTACTGCAAATAAGCTCACGAAACTCGAAAACTTGCAGCATTTGACCAAACTCACTGATTTCTGGTGCTCGTACAACCAGATTGGCAGTTTTGAGGAGATCCACCAACAGCTCGGGAAGTTGCCGGAGTTGGATACAGTGTACTTTGAGGGAAACCCGGTACAGCTTCAGAACCCTACCGCTTATAGACGGAAGTTAAAGCTTAATCTCGGAGACAGTTTAACGAAGATCGATGCTACCTACATCCGGAATTAGCCCGAGAGCTGCAATCACCGGAGTTACAAGCGATCGTATTTGACCGTGGTCAGGTTAAGTGCGCATGACTTTTTTACGGGGTTAATGCCAAAAACGGTAGTGGGACGATGAGTTATGTACTATATCGCACATGTAGAGAACGGAGCTGATGTAGAGAACGGAGCTGATGTAGAGAACGGAGCTGATATCAGCGGACGATAAATAGTGAATACATGAGCATCAGCTAAGAAGAGAGAGCAAAAGGGGTAGAAGAAAAGCGGTGAGCACCATAGTGAGCGGTGTGACGAGTAATGAGCACTCTACTGGCACTCTACTAAGCAGTAAGCAGTAGCAGTAAGCAGTAAGCAGTAAGCAGTAAGCAGTAAGCAGTAAGCAGTAAGCAGTAAGCGGTAAGCAGTAAGCATAGAAGCACTCACTATCTCCCAGCTCTTGCACTAGCACTAAGCACCAACTGGCGATAACCGGTGTACTCTTACCCTTTATGGAGATACCTGACCTCCGAATGTACGGGTGTGCTGCACCGCCATGTGATTTCCCTTCCTTCCTGGCCTCAGCCAACGAAATCAGCCCAGCCAGCTCCCCCTCCGTCCCATACCGTGGTCAGTAATGGTCCCAGAAAAGGCAGGAGTACAAAGTCGGAGGAGGGGCTTCCAGGAGTGAAAAATGTGCCAAAGGTGCGCCTGTGAAGATGCAAGCGACGGACCGAGTTCCATAGGATGAGAAACCCCGCATAAATCTGCAACTGCGAGATACATAAAGAAGAGAGAAACCGCTGAAACAAAAACAGAAGGATACAAAGAAAAAAAGTAGAATACAAGTAAGTGAAGATGACTAGCTTTACTAATGCTGTTAACTCCAGTGCCCCTCCAAACCCCAAGCAGGCGATCCAGGTCGAGCGTGAAAGCGCTACCTTCAACATCGATGAGATGAACTACTTCTTGGAAGGATCCAAGGAAAAGTCCGACGAAGTTGCCTACTTCGTGCAACAGATGGAAAGAGACCCCATTCTTGCCGCTTCGCCCAAGATGTACGACATGTCCAAGAACGAGATCCGTGAGCTCACTGCTCGTAAGATTGACCGTTTGTCCCGTTACATTGAAGTGGACTCTTTGGACTCGTTGGAACGTCGTTTGTCCATCATCTCCGTGTTCGACCCCCACTTACACACGAGAATCGGGGTCCACTTGGGTTTGTTCATCGGTTGCTTGAGAGGTAATGGTACCTTTGACCAGATGAGCTTCTGGGCCTTGAAGAAAGAAACCGCTTTCGTCAAGAACGTGTACGGGTGTTTTGCCATGACCGAATTGGCCCATGGTTCCAACGTTGCCGGTTTAGAAACCACCGCCACCTTCGACATTGAAGAGGACCAATTTGTCATCAACACCCCCCACATTGGTGCTACCAAGTGGTGGATTGGTGGTGCAGCCCACTCGGCCACCCACGCTACCGTCTATGCCAGATTGATTGTAAAGGGTGTCGACTACGGGGTCAAGACCTTCGTTGTTCCTTTAAGAGACAGCAACCATGACTTGATGCCTGGTGTCTCTATTGGTGATATCGGTTCCAAGATGGGTAGAGACGGTATTGATAACGGTTGGATCCAATTCTCCAGCGTCAAAATCCCTCGTTACTTTATGTTGCAAAAATACGCTAAGGTGTCTGAAGATGGTACCGTCACCCAACCTCCAAATAACCAATTGTCGTACTCTGCTTTGTTGGGTGGTAGAGTTATCATGGTTAAAGATGCTTTCAGATGGACCTCCAGAGTCATCACCATTGCCCTCAGATACGGTGTTGGTAGAAGACAATTCAAGGCTGCAAAAGCCAAGGAATCCGACCCGGAAAATCAATTGTTGAACTACCCATTACATCAACGTCGTTTGATTCCTATCTTGGCCTTGGCCTACGCCTTCTCTAATGGTGCCAACGTTTTGGCCGAATTGAACACCAAAACCATGGATGACTTGGATGATGCTGTGGCTGAAGATGACAAGGCCGGTATCGAAAAGGGTATTGAAGCCATGAAGGCTTTGTTCATTGCCTCCGGTTCCTTGAAATCAACCGCTACCTGGTTAACCTTGGAAAGTATCGACAAGTGTAGACAAGCTTGTGGTGGTCACGGTTATTCTGCCTACTCTGGTTTCGCAAGAGCCTTCAACGATTTCGCTGTCCAATGTACTTGGGAAGGTGATAACAATGTCTTGGGTATGTCTATCGGTAAACAATTGGTTAAAGCCATCACTGGGGTGGTTCAAAAGACCGAAAAGGCATCTGGTTTCATGGATTTCTTAAACAACTACGACCAGTACATTGAAAAGAAACCAATCTTAACCCCAGCCGACTTGAAAGATCCAAGAAAGATCTTGTTGGCTGTTGAAGTTGCCATCATTAGAGCTTCCGCTCAAGCTTTGAAGATTCTCGAAGCCAAGGACCAAGATTGGGATTTCATTGGTGCCGATTTGGTTCAATTATCCAAATTATTGGCCCATTTCTTCCTTTTGAAGGCATTCCTTGATAAGATCGATACTATTGAAGATAAGAGCTTGGTTACCGTGTTGGACAAGTTGGCTCAATTATATACTGCTACCTTCGTGTTGGAAGGCTTCTCCGGTACTTTCTTGACTTACTCTGTCGTCACCACCGATACCATCTCTTACTTGACCTCGGAACATATTGCTCAATTGTGTGCTGAACTCAGACCTCATGTTATCCCATTAAGTGATTCTTTCCGCTTATCAGACATGTTGATCAACTCTTCTATTGGTAATTACAATGGTGACATTTACGAAAACTACTACAAGACCGTCAAGGATCTCAACCCACCTCAAAACCACAAGGCTCCTTACTCGGCTGCCCTCGAAGGTATGTTAAATAGAAAGTCTTTGGACGAAAGACAAAGAGACGAATATGGTGAAGAAGTTGCTGAAATTTTAAGAGGGTAATTTCATTTCTACGATTTTATAACTGTTACTTGAAGTGACTGTATATTTTTTTTAAAAAAAAAAAATGGTTCATAGTATTACAACCGATGTAGATAACTATTATTGTTCATGGCACAACTATGGCCGTCGTGTTCGTCGTGGCAGCGATCAACCCAGCAATGTTGGCACCTGCTAAAGCTGAAGTTTCCATAGTACTGATGAAGGGCTCGATGATATTCCCATACCATAAGTTTTTATCGATTTGGAATCCCCCAAATTCTTCTCGAGCCACCAATATGGGGTACGACTTCCATAACTTTCTCTTGATCCAGGTGACTTCAAATGCCGGAGGAAATAACTTCGTTATAAACTCATTTTCAATAACTTCAGAAGAAAAGATCTTATAGACGAAATCCCCGGTTTCAGCAATATAATCTACAATGGAAACCGAATTGAAAGGAATTGTTGTGTTCAGGGTATGAGTGGTGATGACCGATGGTCCGATTTCACTTTGGTTGAAGTAAACCCCAGACAATCTCAATTTGCTACTGAACAATGTCACATGAAGCTCAGTGTAGTTCACCTCAGGTAATTTACTTGTAATTTTCTTGTCTAATCCTTTGATATGGGTCTGATTCAAAGGGGCTGCAATTATGACATGATCAAATACTTCAGATTTCAGCTGGTTGTTTTCAACAAACTTCACTTTCCAGTGACTGTCTGCCTTTTTTATGCTGGATACCGTAGTATTGAGCTTCAAAGAAGCTTGGGAATGGATAATGAAGTTTTCAAAGATTTTCCAATTTCCTCCAACCACACTAACGGCCCCAGAAGCAGCCAAACTAACCAAAGTACCCACACCGTGGATTTGGTCCAAGTTCGAGGCATAGTTGACTCGAGTGGCTGCCTGGATGATTTCCTGGGCGTATTTTTCAGGGACACTCGATTCCTCGAGATAAATATTTCCTGTTTCATTAAGAGCATTGTCGAAACCTGCCTGTACCACCAACTCCGTTAGGTTAGGGAACGGGAAGTGAGTGTTGTAAAAGAATGCCAAAAAGGTCTTGATGAAGGAAGTGGTGAGAGCATAAGCCTTGAATGGAGCTAGGCCATAATTCCATACGAGTTTGACTACGGAAAACCAACCATCATCGAGGGTAAACACCACTTGTTCACCATTCCACACAGCCACGTCATTGTCGCCCTTTGCATTGTCAATTTCGCCAAACTTCTTGGTGGTGAGGTTGAACTTTTCTACCGCCAGAACAAGGATCTTGTTAGCCGATACAAACACCGCCCCTCCTAGCTCAACAGGATATTTGGGGTCATCTAATGCGTTCACTGTAGTGGATCTGCCGCCAATGTAGTCTGATTTCTCGAAAATGGTGATGTCGTAGCCGTGGCTGCTATACCTCTGGAGATAGTACGCAGCAGAAGAGCCTCCGGAACCAGCACCAATGATGGCGATTTTGGTGGGGGTGGAGGTTGATTCCAACACCTGTTGCTGTCCAAGCACCAAAACAAGTTGCAACCAAATACCTAAAATAGCAGCAGTCCACATTGTAGCGATGGAAAGAAGAAACAGCAAAGAAACCATAGGGGATAAGTGCGGTTTATATACTTGGGTGCGAAAAGGGGATTAGCACAAAACTGTGGTAAGGTGCCAAACCTTAATAGAAAATGCGTAGAGAACGTGAAAATGAATGTGAATTAAGCCGAAAACGGCGTAGATATACAGATAGGAGATATTAGCGGGTTGCATAGGGTTTTTTGCAAGGGGGTGATAAAAGGAATTGGTGAAAGTTAGTTCCATACCCTAATCTAGACTTGTATCCTCAGTTTTATAGTTATCAAGAACAATTCTATATATGAAGGAAGGAGCAAACCCTCCGACATTGGTAATGTAGATGTCGATGTGTTCTGGGGGCACGTAATCGTCCAATGGGTTAATCACCACCTCCACATTATCCAAGAGCTTGAAGTCGTCGTAGTTGAGTACCTTCCCCGAGTTACCCACCTCAATATGGTCATCTCTGTTGAACGGATACAACGGTGACAATTTGTAAAGTCCTGCCACTGCCAAAACCGGAGTCTTGTGCTCTTTGGCACATTCTACCACACTGGCCACTCCGGAGTTGGCAATGCAGCCTCCATTGGCAAAAACAGACTTGGTACCGAGCAAAACCTTTCCTACCCTTGACATCACAGCAAAAGTGGTGGTATCGGGTATCACTATGGTTTCAATCTTGTGGTTCGAGAGCTCTTTGGCAAACTTATGAGCTGCCTTGATGTCGTTCGGGTAACTTTCAGTCACCAAAACCGTGAACTTTCTTTTACTTCTGGCCTTGATTAAGAAGTGTAAAAGGGTATCTGATGTTGGTGTAGGGGTCAATAACACCTCATTATCGTGTATGAGGTCCACCGACATCGTTTCGATTCCTTCCTTCACATTCTGTATTTCGTCAATTAAATCCCTGATCCCTTGGATTATGATCGACCGGAAATCACTGCTCTGTTTTTTCAGCTGGTGGTGCTCCTTTTTATTTTGGCCCTGGTTGGTGGACAATAAACTGAACATCGAGCTAATCATTGGATTGCTTTCTTGGTTGTTCTCGGTTTCGATTTCATCTCTCGTTAACGCTAAAACTCGTCTTATAATATTTCCAGTAATCATCTGTCTTGGCTGGGCATTGTCCAAAATTGTTCCTACCTTCCGAATCAAAGATATCAAATCATACGAGTTACTCCATCGAGCAGCGGAAATCACTCTCATTAAGAGATGTGCCACCGCCAACGCTATTTCTTTCTCGTTTTCAACATGGTGGTGCTTCAAGTCGGATACTACCGGGTTGACTAGCGCCAACACTTCTGGGGTCACAAGATCTGGCATAGTTAAGGAGGAAGAAGAGTTGACAAGTGAAAAATTGAAGACTCATAATGACAATGATGGGTTGAGTGGTGCACGGATCTGGTGCACGGATCTTAAGTTTATGAATTTGTATATAGACCTGGTGCTGCAAAAAGAGGTGGTCGCTGCAATGGTATTGCCGCATATGCGTTGCCGATAGTACTAATACAGACGGGATGAGTGATAGAGTGGTGTATGTTTTCACTGACACAATAAAGTTAGGACTTAACAGTGCCTTCTAGAGGTGTATCACTGGAATCTGTAGCTCAGGGGCACCGATCTAATGAAGAGAAAGGAGTGTGTGATAAATAAACTCCCTTCATCTAAAACGAGTATTCTGCTGGTGCCTATAGCTGTTATTCCCACACCTATAAAGTAGTGTTGATCAGAGTCTATAGTGCGATTTACCTCCACACACAACTGTTGCGATAACTAGCAATGACAAGTGATATACGCAAAACTAATGACACAAACATGGAGATTTGACTATTCTGATGTGGCATACTGTGTCATAATGGGCCTGTCTCACCTACAGTCTCAAATATCTATCATTAATCATAAATTACAAAAATGTATCCAATAACAGCAGCGAAAAAATGGCTGCAAAATCAAGATTTTTCCTTCTTATTTTTTTGACGAGAACCTTTAGGGACTCTGGCCAAGTAGTAGAACAAAATAGTTCCAATTATATCAACAAATATGAAGGCAATGAAGATCCCCAAGTCCCTACCTCTGGTTTCGTAATTGGCTGAAATGCTTTTGAGGAACACATTGGTGTATTGTATTCTACAGTACTCACATATGTCAGTAGCAGCGGGATTAACAAGATATCCTCCAGCAACGTCAATATATGGTTTCATGTAGGTGGTACAATTAACCCCTCCATATGGAGCAAACTTTGCCAATTCAGTGGATGAGCACTCAACGGTAGTGTTCGCAAGTCCCACGGATAACATAATGGAGATCAAGTACGTGAACGGATTACATCTGTACATGAAAATCCAGAATCCTGGAATCTGGTCTTTGGTAGCTAACACCCCACAGAATCCCAAACAGAGAGTGAATAGGAAGGTGGCCATATTTGCTGCGTTATCAGCAACTTCCATAAATGAAATACACCATTGAGCCATAGTGGAAGTATAAATGAAGAAAAGAACAATTGTAAACCACATGAATGCACCTCTTTCATGAACAGAATCCGTGGCAACAGCATTATTGTAGAGTCCGATAGGATAATACCAACAGAAGTAAGCAAAAGTACCACAGAGAATATTCCAAGGGACTTCCGCAGTGATTTGTGCAAGAATAAAGGCAACCCAAGAAAACGTCTTGGAAGGTCTTTCTCTTACTTCATACAAATCTCTTTGCGAAACAAAATATGGCAAATACTGTTGAATCAACGTCAAAAAGATAACCATGAACATGAAAACTGAAAACATTTGGTTCTGGAGGCCTTGTAATGATCTGTCTGCCTTGAAGAATGAAAATCCATTGAATATAGTGGAGACAATTGTTAAAATAACCTTGGAGTACGTGTATGATGGAGACCTCCAGTACTGTTGGAACACTCTTTCAGTGACACATATATATTGTTTCCAAATAGGAGCAGCAAAAGTCTTCATATCATCTGGTGTCTTCTCATTGGGGAGTTTCAGTAATTCTATTTCCATCGAGTCTAATTCTTCGTGGATAGCGGAATATTCTGATGAATTTACCCATACTTGATAGTAATCTTGAGAAGCATGGGAACCAGGAGCAGCGCCAATCACTTCCAACATCCATTCGGCTGGATTGGCATTAGGAGGACACTTGTGAGCCCCATATTTTTCGAAGTAATTAATTAAGGTTTCACAGTTGTCTCCTAAATCTCCGAAGTAAACGGTTTGACCACCTTTTTGAAGGAATAATAAACGGTCAAATTCTGCTAGCAATATGGCTGATGGCTGATGTATAGTACACAAGATAGCTTGCCCATGGTCAGCTAATTTTCTAATCAACTTACAAATGGACCAAGCAGTTTGGGAATCTAAACCAGAAGTAGGTTCATCTAAAAATACCAATAGTTTTGGTCTGGCAACTAACTCAACGCCGATGGTCAATCTCTTACGTTGTTCAACGTTAAGACCTTCACCTGCGACTCCAACAATGGCATCAGCATACTTTTCCATTTCCAATAATTTAATGGTATAATCAACGTATTCATCCTTTTCTTTCTTGGATACACTCTCAGGTTGTCTTAAATAGGCGGAAAAGGTTAATGCTTCACGAACTGTGGAGGTTTGTAAATGTAAATCTTGTTGTTGCACATAACCAATTGATCTTTGGAAGGAAGAGTCTAAAGGATTGCCGTTAACCATTCTTGTTCCTGAGGTAATGATACCTGAAGTCAATCTTTCCGAAAGAGCATTTAACAAGGTTGTTTTACCGGCTCCAGATGCACCCATTAAAGCAGTAACCTGACCTGGTTTGACCCAACCATCCACACTAGTTAAAATTACTCGATTCTCAGCCTTGATTTTAACTTCATAGGTCAAATCTCTCCAATGGAAGATATCAGTATGCTTGTCAAGTTTATTAGTTTCCACTGAATCCAATTCTTTAGAGTTTGTAGATGATTCGGAATCCACAGTTGAGTTTTTGTATTTTTCAATGTCACCAGTTTCTATATCTTTAACTTTTGGAGTTACTGTTGCTTTTTCCTTTTTAATCTTCTTAAGGGCAGACTGTTGAAACAATAAAATTTCACCCTTTTGTTTTGCACCCTTATTAATTTCACATAGGTAGATATAAAGTGCTAAGAAGAACACAATAAATGCCACATTGATACCCCAATTTCTCCATTTATGCGTATTGTAGTAACGGAAGGACTCTTCAATGTATCTGTCACCTTCTACAAAGGTTTGTCCTGGAACCGAACCAACAACGGAACACACAAAATATTGACCACTGATTGGGTATCCTTCTCCTTGAGGGATAGTTGCCGAACAAGTAAAGTTCCTATCGTGGAATTCATTCACAAGCAATGCTTCAAAAGCATAACCTAACGGATCAAGATAATTAATCCACCGACACCAGCCGTGCATGTTCGGAGTTGGGATGACAAATCCTGTGAACACAGTTAACGCAAGCAAGATAACGGAAGCAGGAGTCATAGCTTGCGGCAATGACGTAGTACAAGCACCAATGGTTCTGAACACATGAGACATGACTAAGGTGGCAGTAAAGTTCATTAGTAAGTAGAAAAAGAAATGGCCAGGATCACGCCTGAAATTGACCATAAAGTAAAGAATTAAATTGAACAGTATTGCAACTGTTAATTTAGTAGGAAGATCAGTTATAATGGACGCCAATGCATCTGCTGAAGGGTGATACAAGGCATAATTCATATGTTTTTCCACGATTGGACGGGCTTCGTATAAGGCAAAAATCTCTAACAACGAGGAAAAGGCATTAAATAAAACGGCGAAAAACATGGCAGCCGTACGGAAGTAAAAGGAACTGGTATCTGGTTGTAAATTATAGAATATGGAGGCCATAATGAGGGCAATTGCTACGTGACTGAAAATAATGAAAAGAGGAATGGACGGATCTCCCTTGATTCTAAGAACATTTCTCTGCATGATGTATCTCACTTGCATTCCAAAATTAACCATGAATGCTGAGTTTGGCCTAGCTCTTCTTGACTGTTTGGCATTATGGGAGACCTTAAACTCATATGCTTTCTCTGTTTCCTTACAGTCCTCGATATATTGATCAATTTCTTGAAGCAAAGCTTTTCTTTCTGGGGAATTTTGCCAATACTCGTAGAATTCTTCAGGAGTTCTAGGGACTTTGTTTTCATATCCTGGAGCAACCTCTCTTTCTGCTGGATTGGTAATAGAGGTCAAAAAATCCGCTGTAGTTTGTCTTGCGGGACAGTAATATCCCATTTTTAAGAAATATTCTTTAGCTTCGGTAGCTTTCCCGAAGTAAATTTGGTACCCTTTATATAATAAGATTACTTTATCAAAAAGATCATAAGCATCCTTTGAACACTGGTAGATGGCTATAAGTGGAGTGGTATTCTCAATATGAGCAGATGTCTTCAATGCACGTATGAATTCAAGGGCAGTGGCTGCATCTAAACCTCTAGTGGAGTTATCCCAGCACTGCAAACTAGCTTGAGATAAAGCTACTTCACAAATGGAAACTCTCTTACGTTCACCACCAGAAACCCCACGAACATAATCATTACCGACTTTAGTATTTCTAGTATGAGACAACCCATAAGTAGCTAGCATCACATCGGTCATGTGCTTGGCGTAAAGCTCACGAGTAACTCCCTGAGGTCTATTTTGAGGTGTTCTCAATTTTGCAGCAAATTCCAAAGTATCTCCAACAGTCAAATGAGGGAAATGAGATTCAGTTTCAGCACAGTACACCACTTCCCCACGATAGTGGTTTTGGATATCATGAGGAGTTAAGCCATCGTAGGTTAAGTAGGAGTTCTCATCTACGTGGAAACCGTATGTTTCACAGGCAACGGTTTTAAGGAAAGTAGAACAACCTGCCCCTGGTCTTCCCAAAACTACGGTGACTTCCCCAGGTTTGGCGATTCCGTCCATTGGTTTCAAAATATCATAAATTTCCTTGGTGTCAGTTTTCCTCAATTTAGAGAGACCGATATTGGCGTATTTATAGATGATATTACCGAAATTTGATTGGTAGTCGGCGTCGGCAGCTCTTCCATACGCTCGCAAGTTCTTGTAAGCAAAGCCGAGGTCAGAAGGCTTGTAGTACTCGACATTAGACTGGGTCATTTTTCTCATATTCTTCAACCAGAATTTGGAGTCGAATTGGTCACTTTCGGGATTTAATCTGGGGTCGATGTCATTGGCATCTGGAGTATACATAGGGTTAGCACCAGGAACTAAAGAATAGTGAGATAATGTTCTAACTAAACCCAAATTATGCACTCCCTCTTCACTGACTGACGAATTGGAGCCGTTGGCATCAGATTGGTTGGTAAAAGTTCTCGCCAAACTATGAATCTGGCTACTGACTTCATCATTATACCCACCATAAACCGGAGGCTCTTCTGTAGAACTGGCCATGGTGATAATTAAAATAACAAATAATAATAAGCAATGGATAATGCACTAAAAATAAAGGAAATCAACTACTCTATATACTTCATGATATAGCATGTCCTCTCGGTAGTATTGTATACAAAAAAACAAAAAAAGGGTCACCAATGCCTATATTTACAAAACTTCGTAACCAAGTAGATTACTGCGTCTTCGGTAATAAGCCCAGGCAGCCTTATGACGCTTGCCTTACAATTGACATTGTATTTTCTAAGCCGGTATCCGGCATCGGATGCCACTTTCTTTCCTTTGCATTTTATCTTTTTATCTTGGCTTTCAAGATCACCTAAGCACTTCGTTATCTCTAGTTATACTCTAGGCCAATCGGCCGAGTCATTCCAATAAGACTCTTGATACTCTCTTCACCCACTAATCCTGTTGCAAACAAAGGAGGATCTCTGATGTCAAACAAGTGGGATGTGCACCACAGCACAAAATGGATCTGCAGCTTTACCAAAATAATCAGATGATGTGACTTTCTGCCGCATTTACACGAATAAAAATTGACATTATTCCCGTAATATTATCTCCACTTAAATCGACTGATTTCGGGGAGTTGTGGATTTAGAGTTTTGCAACCTGACATGGGAATGACGGGTGTTGTGTCCCAATTATCTTCAGGTGTTCAAGTGACAATCGAACTCAAAAGATTAAATTTGTCGAGTTTTTTACGCAACCGTAGATCATGTGACAGTTTAAAAATGTAAAATGTGATCCAGTAAAAGATAGTAAATCGAAGTAGGTGGGAGATTTGAAAACTAAGGTGAGTATTGCAAATATTCTCGTAGTAAAACCTCAATTCCAAGTCCTAATTCCAAGTCTTAGTATTGTGGGGAAAACTTGGTCTACTTATGTTATACTGATTTTACCCCTTACACTTCCTGTTTCTTTCGACTTTTCTCGTAATCCTAAAGGAGAATCCCTTTATCTATGTACCCACCTCACAATAGTATACTTGATCATCAGATAATGTATAGAGGTTCTACTATCATATGAATACTGTCATATGAAGTATCGTATTGCCGCAAAAAATTGAATCTCAATTCGCTCTTGTCCCACTTCGTTCTCATCACTCCCGTCGGAAAGGACCCGTCGGAAAGGACCCGTCGGAATGGTGCATGAAGATCGGCAATGCAGATCCAGTAACTGGAGCACAAAAGGTAGGAGACATGATTTAGAAACATCCGTTAAAAAAATAGAAAGTACCTAAGAAAGAACTTGAGACAAGGAGATTTCGAATGATGAGAATAAGATATATCTTATATAAGTAACAATAAGTACTTTAAAAGATTAGGTAATTAGTCTCCAACAATAGGAAGGGCTGCAAAATAACCCCTGATAATTATTTCACACTTGCACCGCCTTTTGCATGGCTAGAATACAACCATTAAGGATTTGGGAGTACCATTCCCCCTCCCCCCCCAAACCTGCGAATCTTTGTAATATTTTGTATAATGGGAAAAAGCAGCAAAAACCTTGCAGAGACTTTCAGATTGTCGTGAAAGGGGGAAAAATCCAGCACTTACAGCTTATAGTGCGTTAATCAGCTCACTTGGATTGCTATAGAACATTGGCAATGATTGAAAACTACGACGGCTTGCAGAGTTATTGCACCAAAATCCGAATCACGTGAAAGGTAGCTCAATAATATGGTGCACGGATTCGATACTAAACAAATTTCGAACTCGCGTATAACCTTCACCTGTAATAGTATGGACTTCGACCATAATTTAGAGACCGTTCTCGGCAAATTGTTCGACAAGGCCGGGGAGTGGGAGGTTTCGATCGAATTGATCCAAAAACTTGCCCAGCATCTCAAGTTTGAAACCTTTATTGATGAGAACGCCTCCTCCCATGTCACAGACTCGACCGTTGACACCAAATTCCAACGACTAACCATTGCTGGCACGCGTATTTTGGTGGATATTGACCATACCAATGACAAGAATGTGATAAAAGTCAGTGTGTCCGTGGGTGATAATGTCGCTGGAGGCAATTCCAAGTATAAACTCCAAGATTACATTATTGACAGTTCTGACAGTGACAATATCAAACTCATTAATATTGACTTCACGAAGGAAAATATCTATGCCATAGTCAGGACAGGGGAGGGAACTATAAGTGGAACTGACAAATTGCTATACAATAACCTCATTACCAACGGGAAGCTCAATAGTTTTCCTGCTAATTTGAAGTATATCAACAGCCTAGACAGGCTATCATCATCAACCTTTGACCTTGTATCGTATATTAGTAACCTCGGGCTTTTGTTGAAGGTGATCCACAAGATAGAAACTGATCTAAGGCCAGAAGATTGGCTCATTGAATCCGGCTTATCTAATAGAATTGGTTTGCCTATTACCAACGACTTTGATAGTAATAAGCTCGGAATATTCCTCGATTTCTGGCAAGATTTCCGATACATGAACCACGAACTACCCCCAGAAACGAAGGAAAGAAAGGGGGAAACATACAAGATACTGTTGAGTATCAATGATTCCACCAAGAAGCAAAATGCAGACTATTTAGAAGAGAGTAGGTTTAAGAATTGGTGCTTACTTGATGCCAATGATAATTTCACCAAATATAGATTTGTATTCCAAGAAGGAAAAAATTTGGGTGGAGGTAGCACAGACGATGATGAGAAGAAATGGTCTGTTTATTTGAATTTCAATCATCCCATATTATTACCTGTTCATCTTCTTGAGTTACTTGGAGTTACTAACTACGAGTCACACACAACAAATACAGATGTTGCCAAAGCATTAGAACAGGGATTCCATATAACCACTACGGTCAAGGAAGTAGATATGAAATTTTCATTCAGCCAACAGGTTTCTCAGGAGATTGTGCTGGTGACATCAATTGAGCTTATGGCCATCAACGACCTTGCAAAACTTGTTCCAATATGCCGTAATTACCTCGTGTTAACCAACATAATTCGTCTTAGTTTGCGCCATCAAAAGGCAGAAAATAAGGGAAATGAGGAGATGTTCAGTCCAGAACTTTCGTTGGAGGCCAGAAACAAATTGAAAGAAACTCTTCGACTCCCTGAAGATGTCACCGATGCCGAGCTTCTTGGATTAAGTACTGTTTCTGACAACTTTGAAAGTACCCAATTCAATGGAGGAGAATTGGATGATTTCATGAACAACGAAGGTAACCCAGTAGAGGAGAAACCAACACCAGAACCAGAGAAGACAAAAAAACCATTTATACTGTTAACAGTTGATGACATCGACTATGACTCATTGAACACCGATTTGTTGGTGTCTTTTGATGGGTATGTGGATAATATGGATATTCAATTCAACTTCAAAGTATCCAATGGGGAGATTGTTTTAGTCAACAGCGAAGACGTAGATATGGATGGAGCCGCCGATAAGGATACTCCGCTGAAAACTCTTATCAAGGCATTAAATATCACCGAGGATATAATCAAGAGTGTGGAGTATATTTAGAGAGACCAGGATGAGGAGCTTCCCAAAGCTCTGAAGCAATAATAGGCATTCCAGGTATCAGTCGATGCTGAGGTCTTTTCATAGAGTCATGGATCTGAATTTTGCTTCTTCAACTCAGCTCTCTACGTATACTAGTAGAATAAAAATGATCTGGGTCTTTAATATATATACAGTTATAACTTCACCCCAATGTGAATACTACAAACACCAAACGTCAAATTCTCGTAACCCTTTTCTGGCACGTAGAAACCTGCTTTTTCAATCATTCCTTTGAACTCTTCTTGTTTCGGGAACTTTCTAATACTTTCCACTAAATACTGGTACGAGTCACGGTCGTCAGCTATCAATTGACCCATCAATGGCAACAAACTGAAAGAATAAGCCTGGTATATATAGTCGATAACCGGGTTTTCCACCTGAGAAAACTCGAGACAAGCAAAGATCCCACCTGGTCTTAAAACTCTGTAGGCAGTATCTAAACCAGCCTGAATATTGGTGAAGTTTCTAATACCAAATGCAATGGTATACACATCTTTGGAGTTATCTTCAATTTGGTCCATAACTTCTCCATTTTGCACCAAAAACTTGACACGATTAGAGCCGTCGTTCCATTTCGATTCCTGATATCTTTTCTCTCCCTCTTTCAACATATCAGCATTGATATCAGCCACAGTCATTGTGGATAAGTTGTCGTGGAACTTTTTTTCAGCATGATCAAGCAATCCAAATGCAATATCTCCAGTCCCTCCAGCAACGTCAAGGAAATCAAGAGGTCTGGAAGCGCCCGGTCTCATTCCCGCGTCCAAGCGATTGATGAAATGGGCTTTCCAAAGACGATGAACACCCATGGACATGGCATCGTTCATGACATCGTAGTTGGAAGCGACAGAAGAGAAAACGTCACCTACGAGTTTTTCTTTCTGGGTTTTATCCACGGTCTTGAACCCAAAATGCGTAGTGTTGTCGTCATTGGAAGTGGAGTAGGGCCTGAATCGGGTGAGTAAAGCACGATTCAACGCCCGCGGGGCCCTGGGTGCTATTCTAAAACTCATTAATGGTGTAGTAGTAGAAGAAGAAGAAGAGAGTTTTTTGGCCATTTCCAAGCGTGAGATTTGAAATCCACACGCATGCAATGACTGCAAATGAAAAGCGAGCAAAGAAGAATCAGACCAGAACGAGAACTAAGAGAGAAGATGGTAAGAGTAGATGATTGTAGACGGAGAGATGGTTGCAGAAGCGAAGAATTGGTATTGGTTCAAGAAACAAGGATATATTCTTCCCCGCTGATGGTTATAACTCATTTCGAAAGTTCATTCTACAACCCTCCTTTGGATAGCTGCCAGATCCTACGCAAGCTCTCCTGGATTTACACTAACATCACTTGGGCCAGATGGCCGATTGTTCATACTTACATAACACTACCTAAGCTTGGACGACTCTAACGGTGTTAGAGTGACCGGAACCTCTAGTCCACCCTTGGATGGTGATGATGGAATCACCCTTGGCAATAATACCCAATTCAATGGCTTCGGAAACAGCCCATCTCAATCTGTTTTCCACATCTTCTTGCCAGTTTTCAACCTTAGGCTTGGTGTAGATGAATGGATACACACCTCTGTACAAATGCGAGTATCTAGCAGCTCTGTCATTTCTGGTTACCATCATGATAGGAACATTTGGTTTATATTTAGATACCAATCTACAAGTCAAACCAGAAGTAGATAACACAACAATGGCCTTAGCGTTTTGTTCGTAAGAAGCAGAAACAGAGGCCATGGCACAGGTTTCGGTGGTTGGAGTTGGTCTCTTGGCCAATTGTCTCAATTCTTGGTTCAATGGTTGGTAAGCAATTGCCTTTTCAGCAATGATAGCAGTATGGTGCATCATGGTAACAGCTTCAATTGGATAGTTACCCTTGGCAGTTTCTCCTGACAACATAACACAGTCAGCACCATCTAAAATAGCGTTACCAACATCAGAAACTTCGGCTCTGGTTGGTCTTGGGTTGTAAGTCATAGATTCCAACATTTGGGTGGCACAAATAACTGGTTTGGCAGCCAAGTTACATTTGGCGATCAATTGTTTCTGCACAACAAACACTTGTGGAGCTGGGATTTCAATACCCAAGTCACCTCTGGCGACCATAACCCCATCGGTTTCGGTCAAAATATCATCGAAGTTGTTAACCCCTTGTTGGTTTTCAATCTTAGCAATGATTTGGATATCCTTACCATCTTCACCCAAAACGGATCTGATTTCTTTGATATCATTACCGGTTCTAATAAAGGAAGCAAAGATCATGTGAACTCCGTTTTTAACCCCGAATCTGATATCAGCCTTATCCTTTTCGGATAAAGCAGGTAAATCAACATCAGTACCTGGTAAGTTAACACCCTTATGGGAACAGATCTTACCGGCGTTAACCGATTTGACCTTCAAAGTCTTGCTGTCGACGACTTCTAGAACTTCAAACGATAACACCCCATCATCAACGTAGATGATCTTTCCGGCTTCAATAACATTGGTGATGTTCTTATAGTCGAGGAACATGATTTTGTCATCACACTTTTTGGCGTAAGCGTCATCGGTGGTGAAGATCATTTCATGGTTAGGAGGAATTGGGAACTCTTTTTCATCGACAGTGGTACCAGTTCTAATTTCTGGACCCTTAGTATCTAAAGCAATTGCCAATGGACGACCCTTGTATACTTCTTCCGATTTTTTGGCATTGTCAATGACGGACTGGTGGTATTCGTACGATCCGTGGGAAAAGTTCATACGAACAATGTTCAATCCCGCTTTTCTCAAGTCAACCAATACATCAACGTGGTTGGTTTTAGGTCCAATGGTACCAATGATGGAAGAACGACGTAAATTCTTGTCTGGGGTATCGGTGGTGTTTAATTTGGTTAACCAGGATAAATTAGCGTTAGACATTTTTTTTACAATTGAATTGATGTAGAAGAAAAAAAGAAAATGTTTCTGAAGAAAGAAAGGAAAGGAGAAAAAAAAAAAGGACGTTCGGAGTTATTATCAATAAAAATTTCACCGATTTATATAAAAAAAATTGATGAAGCAAATTTATCACCCGGTTGATTGTGGGCCGGAGTTCACAAAAAGTAAACCACGCCAGTTTTTGCACAAGATCCGGGGGATATTCCGGTATGCAGGTAGCCCATCGGAGTCCTTTTTCGCACCACATTCTTCTCCGATGCCATTGAGTTCCGGCTGATGGCCGAGCAATTCACCGGTTTAGGGAGGGGAGCAGCTGACATCCTTTCATCAGATGATGAGGCCAAAACCTGCTCAGGTGGTCCACGAGTGCCACTTTGTGGGGGTTGTGCCGTGCATGCGGTTCCTGTCGGTTCGTCCGGTTTTAGGGACGGTTTCCAGCCAATCAGATGGGGACAATGGTCCTGCCAGTAGGGGCCGTGTCAGACCAATCTTTGAGTGCATGGGCTGCATCTCTCCTTCTATTCCCAATCAGGAGAATCTTCGGGTGCACGGGTTGAATCTCTCCCTGTCTTATCAGGAGCATCAGGTGCACGGATATCTCTAAACAACAGACTCAGATTGAATCACACTGTATGTGATATCGTGGAGTGATGGGATCTGCATTGTAGAGGCTTCTACCGATTTTTCACTCAATAATAAGTGCACTGCAGAACTGGTCAGGATAATGAAGAGGAGATACAGCAGTCAGGCACCTTGAAGCGCTTGAATCCGCCAAAACAAGCATCAGTTCTAGTCTCTGTCCCCAATCATGAACTCAACGCTACTGCTGTATGATTCCCCCCCCTCACTCTAAAATCAACCTAAACCAGTATTTACGTATATATTGTAATGCCCCCTCCCCGACCCGTACACCTCGGTATGGGTGTCAGCCCAAATCCGTGCACCCCAATATGACAGTTTCTTGCCTCTTGCCTCTTGCCTCTTCCTTCTTCCTTCTTCTTCATGGTTGTGCCGATTATCATTGGTGTCGGGGCGACTGTTCTTGCTCTCACGGCAAGGGCCACCATCTCGGCGGCGCAGAAGTACAAGTGGTTGACGCCAGCCATGATTGCTTCATTGAACAATATCAGAATCGAGAATTCTGCCACCTCCATTATACTAAAGGATGGGAAACTCCATCCACACCATAAAATGCATGAATTCCTACGAGCGAAGTACCCACTGGTTGGGTTTTCAGAACCAATGACAGAACAGGAGGCATTAGACATTATGGGCATAGAGGGTGACGATATCCTCAACCTCAATAGACAGATGCTCAAGACCAGATATAGAAAGTTGATGGTGATGAACCATCCGGACAAAAACGGCAGCCAGTACATCACTCAGAAGATCAATCAGGCCAAAGATGTGCTAGAAAAGAGTTACATGATTAATAAATAATTGTATATAAATTGATGATGAGTACATATAAAATTGTATATACATAATGACGATATTGGAGATTGTAGACGGTTTTGATCACTTATTGACCGTTGGACCCATTCACAGGCCCATTTATTGGATGGCCATCCTGATCATACACTCCATCAACCCCTTGGCCGATCAATTCCTCAATCTTTTCTCTGAACTCCACTGGAATGTCTTGCTGAGGCTGCTGCTGTTGCTGGGCCTTCTCTTTCCCTCCCTCGAAGTTCTCTCTCACTCTCAAGTAGTGTTCCAACTCCTCTGCACTCACTGATGGGGTCAATTCACTCTGTGACTTCAAGAAATCCTCCATCTTCACTAAAACCTCGATATCCTCTGGTGTGGCTACGTTATCGAACCACCATCTCGTATTCACTTCAGGTTTACCATCAGCCTTCATTTCTTCATTATACTTCTTGATTTTCCCATCAACTTCATTTGCACATCTGGTCATGGCATTCAACATGGAGTCAGAACACAAAGCATAGAAATCGGCCCCAGTAAACGTAAAGGAGCACCCTTCAGCGATCTTGATCAAGTCGACGTCTTCGTCAAGCTTAAATTTACGGGTCAATGCTTCAAGGATTTTGGCTTGCTTGTCGTTAGTGTCGGAGATACCAAGGTACAACATTTTATCGAACCGACCCGGTCTGAGCAACGCTTCGTCCAACAAATCTGGCCTATTGGTGGCCCCAACCACGAAAACACCATCTCCAGTGTTTTCTGATCCACTACCACCTCCTCCACTCATTCCATCCAATTCAGCCAACAACTGGGACACAATTCTGTCCATGACTCCTCCAGAGTCCCCCTGGTTACCTCTCTTTGGTGCAACCGAATCCAACTCATCAAAGAAGATTACACACGGCTTTGCATCTCGGGCTTTTTGGAAAACTCGACGAACATTGGCTTCTGACTCACCAATATACATGTTCAAGAGCTCTGGACCTTTCACACTGAAGAAATTCAATGAAAAGTTGGTGGCTATTGCTTTGGCCAACAACGTTTTACCGGTACCGGGAGGTCCATAGAACAAGATACCACTTCTTTTCTTCAAACCGTTATTGAATAATTCAGGATGCTTCAATGGCATATCGATGGTATCCAAAATTTCATCCTTCACCAAATCAAGCCCTCCGATATCCTCCCATTTCACATTAGGAATTCTGGGGGCCCCAATCGAGTCACTGAATTGGTTCCTTGCTTCGTTAATGGCTTTATTGAAGTCTTCTGGAATCCAGGTAATTATGCCTCCATCTCCAATCTTCACAAGCTTCTTAAGCGATATGTTTAGTTGCAGAGAAAGTTCCACCAATCGTTGGATCGCCAACTGCTTCGACTTGTTCACAATGGAGATCAAGTCTCGTGGAGTCAAACCAGCAGACTGGAGCGCTAATGACTTGAAGCTGATGTCTTTCCGCTTGTTGAATGGGATCTTGGAAATATCAAACGAGTCGTTGAACTCCAACTTGTCTTCAAATGGCTCCGGGATGTCTTCGTAGTTGATTAGATTTATCTCCTTATTGATCAAAAACCGGAAGATCTCCAACCGTTCATCTTCGTTGGGCACTCCAAAGTCTATCTGGAACTTGATCATCAGCCTAACGCTGTCATTGAGCTTATCGATATCATTACAGCTCATAACCACAATCAAATTGGGGTATTGGTTCAAGTAGCCACTCAAGACCTGTACGATCTTGAGCGATAAAGAAGTGCTGAGATTTGCACCCTGTTCATTCTGGTTAGTTTGGACACACAAGTTTTCAATATGTTTCAAATATATCACATGGTATGACGTTGTTTTCGTGGGCTGTGAAGGGTTTCCATTGAGAATTTTATCGATTTTTCCACTTAATAATCCGACAGTTTTCAACTCAGCTCCCCGGTTAATAAGTTCAAAACAGTCTAACTCCACCAAATTGAGTCCCAACTCAAGACACAAGTTTCGGATGGCTGTGGTTTTACCTAATCCACGAGACATCGAGTTCAATAAAATCGAGGTTTTCAACTTCAAATTTGGATTCCTCAGAAGGGTGTTTAAACAAGTGGTTAGGATTTTCTTCAACTCAAACGCATACTTGAATCGGGTACCGTCGCTGGAAACTGCCTTATTGTAGTTGAAAATTGGGGGTAAGTTCAAGTACTCGTACCACCTGTTGAACTGGTTCTCTGGTTGCCTAACGAACTCCAATCCTGAAGACACCAACCCGGTTTTTAATGGGTCGATTATAAACTGTCCTGTCTCTATTTCATCCTCACCAGAAACCTCAATAATCTTGAACCACGCAACACTGTCTGGGTCACCAACTGGAACGATACTCGACTCTTCGCTTCCTTCCTTTAACAACTCCTCATTTCCAGCGGAGGAAGACACATCAAAGATAGTTTTGGCCAATACAGAGTCAATTATCACAGGAATTAAATCGTTCTTTTTCACGCACTTCAACGACGAATGAAAACAGCTCTTCAACGCTGAAAGGAAGCTCTGTTGGTAGGTTCTATCCATGGTGATGGGCGATGCAATTCTAGATATCGTGGCAGACTTAGCAATTGGAATCAACTCGGTTAATCGGTTGTTGATGGACTTTTTGTTCACCAACTGTTCAATGGAAACCTGTGATGTAGCGTTTAAATTCAAATTTATGAGTAAAAATGGTGATATGTAAACCACTCCTGATGGGAATGTTCTGTTGGGCTCAAGAAGAGTGAAAAGCTTGACAATGATCTTGCTGCCTTCCCCATATGTTAAAAACACCGAATCTCCATTGAACAAAGGGAAATTGATTTTTGGGATATCTCTGGTGTTGATAAATACAAAAAGCTCCGGGTCTTCGAGTGACATAACTGGTGGGATCTTATCGAATGAGATTTCTGACGGTAATGGTCTGACTCCGAATTTCTGCGATTCTGCTCTCGCCTCATGAAGATCGATTTTCATCGATGATGTAAGATACGACGAAAGGTCAATGTCTTCTTCATCACCCTCAATATCATCCACTACTTCGTCTTCTTCGTTTTCTTCTTCCTCCTCGTCTAATTCTTTTACAAGTACGATCTCTGTTTGCTCGTCCACCACCCCTTGCGGTACCGGCTCACAGAGCTTGACTTCGGCATTTATGAGTCTGATGTTGTCACCGTTCGACACCACTCTTCCGCAATCTTTAAGGTAAGTGCCAACGACTCGTTCTCTCACCGATTCCACCAGCAAGTTTTGGAAAATGTCGTAGATGTGGTTAGGCAACGAGATAAAGATCTGGCTCAAATGTGGGATAGTGGAAAAATCTATAGACTGTATCACACACGTGTTAAATGTCAAATGGTTTCCAAACTTGAGAAGATTGGTGTTGTTCTGAAATATGACAGAGTTGGAGGATGGGGCTTTATGGTCGATGTTAGATACTTTATACACTTTGAAGCTACGGAAGTAGTCAGGAACTCCCAAAAATTTAATCAAGACATAGTGTTCTTGGAGCCTGGATGCGGGATCGTTCAACGAGGTGGCGGAATTGGGGAATAGTCGAATGAAGAGCTCGAAGGATAAATGAACCGCGTCGTACTGGAGCAATGTAGGATCATGCACAATATGGACATTTGCAGTAGTTGAGATTGATTGGAAAGAATCCGGAGCAGTAGCCGACGGCATAGTGGTGCGATTAATGTAATTGCACCGTTTCTGAGGAATCGGCACCTTTTATATAACAAAAGGAAGAAAGAACAGGAAGTTTCAGAAACAGGTGAACAGTGAAAAATATTCCTCGGACCAAATTGTGGGGGAGGGGGCGACATTGCAACACTAAAGTAAAAGTATGACATTGCGACACCAGACATCGAAATCACCCTTCAAAGGGTCTCCAACAAGCTCTTAGTAGTACATAAAGTCTATTAATACGGTGATTGATGTGATATCCGAATACCTCTAATAGGCAGCTAATTCCGAGCCTACATCATTTACTGCTGGTTTGAAGATTGACCTCTAGCTAACTCAACCTACTATTGCGCCACGAGTTTAGGTCTAAAACAGCTGTAAACCAGCAAGCTAGACCAGGAAGCTAGACCAGGTGTCGGTTTTGAACTCCCTACCAAAATTAAAGTCTCTTTTACTTTCTAAACATACCCTAGGTAATTAAGGTGGTGGAGGGTAAGGCTGCAGTTACCCGCACTCGAAGTGAAAAATTCCAGAAAAATCAAATCGATGATGAGCCCAATCTAATCTATTTCTACTTTTATTAATCCACTTAAAAGTTCATGGGGAAACAGATAGTCAGCGTATGTACAATCGAACATGAATTAATTGATGATGAACTTTTTTTTCCATACCATTGTTGAGCACTTCAGGAGTCGTTATCGTTTTGATAGCATCAGGCTCCATTGCAATGACCCGGTATTTTGTCATAGTTACACTGATAATTCAATTCTTGAGACCATTACTAACAGAATAGCGTATGAATTTGTTTGATGATAGAAAGTGCACTGTAGTGATACTGTAGAGAGATTACCTACAGACTCTGAATCCTAGTAAGCCCAAGTTCAAATGTAGATCCGTACCTCCACTCTTTTTTCTGCTTCTTACACTATATTTCTTGTACTTTTTATTATAACATCTGATTAAATTATGCTTTATATATATATTTAAGCTTCATCTTCATCGACAACAACGGTATGTAAACCTTTGGTGGTTGGGACAATGACTGGTTCAACGAAAGCGAACAATTTTTCCTTAGCATCTTCTTCGTCGTTTCTCTTTCTAGAGATTCTGACTCTTAATCTATATTGAACACCTTGGACACCTCTGGACCATAATTGGACGTTTAATTTTGGGTCTAATCTGACATCAGTGGTACCCATGTGTAAAGTGGCGAACTTCTTGATTTCTTTGACAGCTTTTGGAGCTCTCTTTTTGAAATGAACACCGTGTAACTAGATTGTTAGTAATTGCTACGCAAGGGAAATTAATAATGACTTGAAGGAGTGAGGAATACGGAAAGAATAGGATTGTTAAGAACTCAGGGTAGTAATTGTATTTTGGGACACTTCGGTAACCTTCACTACAGGGAACTTATTCTGGGTAACACTTTCAATGCAATGAACAAGGTCTGATTATTTGGATTATAATGATTCTTCTTGTACTTTCTGATTCATTTACTTCATTACTTTCATCATTAGGTTATCTTTGATATCTCTTCGTGTACTTTTATTTTCAATTATTCTTATATTTGGACATCTCTTCTCTTCCGCTCTACGTCTCCAACATGCCTATGTGTAGATCAAACATACTCTTTTATGTAAGTTAATGGTGTATTCACGGGTAACAACGTCTTGTAAAGCCATCTTTGATAATATTGATAATACGTTAGATATAACAACTATCCAGTTATTTGAAAAGTATAAAAATTTATCACCATGCTCGGTCTGGTGAGAAAATTTCAATGTCACAAAATTGGAAAACTAAGTGAAGGAGTGCAGATAGTGGAGAGAAGGGAAAAGCGGGAACAGTGAGATATCACGTGCAATGTACAAATGCTGAGGGCTCTTGCCCTATTGACTGCAAAAGAATATATAGTAACAACTTCTGGAAACCTGGTTGATATTGCCAAGTGCTATTGTCAAATCATGCTATTTACTATTGTCAAAACTGAATTTTTCAATCATTGAAGCATCTATTTATTCTAGGCAGTAGACTTTGTATATAAGTTTATCCCAGTTCTTGGTGACCAACCTGTAAGCCAAATCAATCTTCCCATTGGTAGTATCATCACACTCTTCATTCACGTTGACGGCAAAAACGGATTCAGTCAACTCACAGTCCAAGCTGTTGTTCAAATCCCATAGTCCCAATATCGAACAAATAGTTCTTCCGGTTAGCTCTCCATTTCTGATGAAGCCAATGACTTTGGCTAGTCCCAAATCGCCTATTTCAAGCTTCTCGATGGCTTCCAGGAGTTTGGCTTCTTCGTGAATTATTGGTGATATTGTCTTTAATACTCGATAGAGACAGTTAATTGAGTTCTGGTTTATGTTATTGAAATCCTTTTCATACTTTTTAGTCACCTTCGACAAGTTATTTGGAGTTATTTTCCCCAGTTTATTGTCATTGATGATATTTATTATGATGTAGATTAAAGTGATGTTGGACATGTAATTCAGGTATGCTTCCGTAAGCTCTCCAGACTTCCCCTGGACTGCGAGGTCATGGAGGATTGACTCTATAAAGGAAAGCAAGGTCAAGAAATTCTTAGTAATTGTCAAAACCACGACGATTTCATAGCTTAGGTTGATCAATTTCGATTGGATTTCCGCGTCTGACGTCTTGGTTAGTCTCAATTGGTAGCATAACTTGTATAGTTCATTTACAAGACCCAAATTGGGAATTGATTTGAGTCGTAACAACAAAATTAATAGATTGTATTCAATCAAGCCATTATTGTTCTTCGGCAATGGGTATATTGGCAGAAGGGCGTTATCATTATTCATTTTACTGACCTCATTCAGGAGAGTCCCTGCTGGTTGGTTGTTTTCGTGATTATACAAGGCATTGTTCAAGTTGATTGCCTCTTTCTTTGCCAAGTTGATCTGATTGTTGAAAAGTAACAAAAGTAGCCGGATTTCCCATAGTTTCAACACTTGTTTCACGTCGAAACTAGGATTCACAATTAAATAGTAACAATAGTCTATCAACTGCATGTAGCTGTTGGAATTCTTGAGTAAGTGTAGGAAGTCATTGATTGTGATTTTAAGTGAAGTTGACGTTGGAGGAATACGTGCAAAAAGACTCTCTTTCCGTAGAAAACTGCTATCACTCATATTCAATGGAGGAAGGGTAAATACGGGGAATATACGAAAGTGATGCACAAATCAACAGAAAAAAAAAATACCATGATTCAAGCTTATCACACAAATCTCTTCTGATAAGAGAGCGTTTACTACAGAGTATGACACAACCAACACATAAACAACTATTAAATAGCGCGAAACAGCATCAAAGGAAGAAGCTAGAGGAGTCGGAGCAGTACTCCAACCATCTAAGTAAGTCTATCCAAATGATTATCCAAAGCAATTCAAGTAACTCCAGCAACAAGTGCCCAAGTGTTCTAGACAAGATCACCACCATCCACCAATTGAACAAAAATATCGATCACCAATTGAATGCTGACATTCATCCCAATTTTGAGAGTTTGCTTGATGAGCAGCTGAAGTTGAAGGGATTGGTTTCAAGAAATATCAGCAAAATGGATGCAATAGAGAATCTACAGCGAAGAGTGGAATTGATAGACCAAAACCTAAGAATCCTCGAACATACTCTTGAGCTGGTGAAGAAAAATAGAAACAACGCTAATCCATAACGTCCCTCGTACTGCCAGTTTAGCAAATGAGCCTGATCCCTGTTGTCTCTCTTCCAGCTTGTATATAATAATACAGTCCTTATTTCTAGGGCATACGTAACAACGTTGATTAAATGACTATTAAAATGTAATTAAAGAAATAAACTATCCATCATGCTAAACCCTTAGCAGCTCTTTGCCATCTTTCCTCGGCAATCCACCCAGCATTAATCACTTCAATCAAATCCCGTAAACTGACTCTCTTATCCGATTTCAATGGCTTGGATTTATCAACTAACTTATTATAAACCCGGGCATAAGATTCTTTTGGAATATGATGAATTGACAGGGATTTTAGTCTTTGCTTTATTTTAACCTGGGTTTCATTATGGTTAGGAGAATATAACCAATTTTTCCGTCTGTACTCCCAGATGCTTTCACCAATGCAAGTGATTTTTTTGTCGGAGCTTAACGTCGATTTGGAAGATGCTGTGGAGTTTTCATTAAATTCATTAGTTTTCTTGATATAATTTTCGTATTCCTCTCTTATTCTGACAGCATCAAACTTCTGGAAATCGACCTCTTCGTCAAACTCTTCAGTTCTACTGGTATTATGTCGTATGATGTCTTCCAAAGTGATATTTTTACTTTGGCTATCAGACATGTTAGTTGTTGAAGATCTGACGTCGGAAGTCTCCGTCTTTTGATGGGCTTCATACATTTCGTCTAAGTTTTGATATTTTTTGAACTCGACTAAAAATCGTTCTTCAGCAGGATTGTAGCCTCTGTACGATTTCGCTATTCTATCAAAAGAATCGTCAGAACCAGATTCGTCAAATAACTCTTCAACTAGTTCGTCGCTAGTGAATACCTCTTCAGAAATGGTTTTTAATTTGAGGCAAAGCAAACTCCAGTGAATCGAGAATTTCTTGATTATTCCTCCAACTCGGCTTCGAGACTTCCCAAGACTCTTAACGGATGACTTCTTTTTAAGGTTGGGGGTTGATTTGGAGTTTTGTAAGATGGATGTCGGCTGAAACAGGGTCTCAAGACTCATGGATAACTCTTGTTTTCTCTCTTTCTTTTTTATGGGAAATGCTTTGCTTGCGAGTGCTGTTCAAGCGTTTTCTTTGATTACTTGTGAGTAGTAAATTTCGGAGGGCCTTTCGGTATATCCTTTTTTGCGATGTATCTATTCTATCTCTATGCAATACACTTCGCTTTGACTTTCTATTGCTTCTTCTCCCTTAAGTATTTCCTTTACTCGGTTCGTTGGATGTGACCCTTTCCCTTACTGTTGGAACTGTTGGGAGGTTTCTTTTGCAGTTAATGGATAACCAAACCCAACTTTATCGGAAGAAGAAAGTGGTGCGAAGAAGGAGAAAAAAATGCAGTGACGAAGAACCGAAAAAAAAAAAAGAAAGAAAATCTAACCATAAATTCGATTCGGAAATGTAGATAAGAAACCGGAAGCACAGGTTTCTTTGGACTTACCAAAAGATTTGTTACATATAATACAAACTATACAGAATTTTGAACTCCGGTGGAGCCACGGGGTATCAACCTACCCACCACATTACGGTACAAATCCATCAGTCGTGTGACAAACGGCTGCTGGCTTTGATAGAGACCGGGCAAGATAGACAGCAGAAAAAAGGCACAAACTGAGGCGGATTATAGCAAGAAAAGCTGATGAACGCCTCTGATGAACGAATCTCTAATGATTGAATCTTACTAGCGAAAGCGATCACGGACAGTGACGACCAGAAGAGCAATTAGATTGACTTGTAAAGCAAATAATGGAGGAAAAACTTCTCGTGGCTCTGTAGTGTTTTGATGCCAAATGAAGAGGAAAAGTGGGCTGCTCTAAAAACCTTCATCTAAGTGAAATCTCTCCTAACAGATGGAAGCCTTATTCACTGTGCAGGTCTTCAGCCTCATACCCTGCACTATTTCTGTTCATTATGTTTTGCCGAAACCTCTTTGAATAACTTATAATTGAAAGTCCATCCTGTTTTCTTCTGCTCGTCCATCAAAGATCCCTTATCTTGTTGTAATTCATTTTCGTACTTTTTGAATATCGTCTTCTCCATTAAATAGGATCCCATTGACTCATATTTGATGTTATAGACCGCATACGAAAGTCCCGTATGAGCTATGGAACGACTCCACGATCTTGAGTTAATCCCATTATTGAAAATACTCTGATAAGATGGCAAACCGGGCAATAACAATACAGTAACTGAAATATCAGCCAATAACACATTATTATCGTCATACTTCACCGTGGATGGTTTGATAAGATCCAGTTTCTTCCATGATGGATTCCACCTTTTCAAATCTAGTCTATCGTTAAATAAGCCTTGATGGCTCAACACCGCTAGAATATCAGAATCATCAGTGTAAATTCCTCCTGCTCCTCCCCAGAGCTCTCTTTTTTGTTTAACAACACCATTCTCCACGTCCTCGAAATAAAGTCTTATGAAACGATAAGGAATCTTGATATCCACCAAGTAGTTGATATAGTCATTTGGTAATGGCGGAATAATAGGAATATACTTGGTGACTAACTCTTTACTCTCTGACAACGCCAATTCATAATTCTGTTTAATTTCTTCAAATCTACTAATATGCTCGGGTTTTAATCCTATCAAGAACTCAGGTTGGATTGTAGACCAAGTATTTGTGGGATTGTAGATAATTGTTCCCAAGTAATGGCGTTGCGGAAACAACTCCTCGAGGATTCTTACAACTGGTGTGATGTCAAGTGCTAAAGGTTTACTCTCGACCACGGTTAATCCCTTTGGTTCAGAATCTTGTGGCTCGCTTTGACCTGCAAAGTCTTCTGGTTTGGCCTCGTTCTCTGTAGAGGTGGTTTGAGCGTGAGTGTGGTCTCCGGAGTGGGAGACACCATTCTCTTCACTGACATGGCGATGATGATGGTGATGGTGATGGTGATGAGCGTGGCTGTGAGCATGCCCGTGGTGATGGTGGTGGTGATGGTGGACGAAATGAGGCCTCGAAGGTGAGCTTTGGATTTCTGTCAGTGGTTGCGGGTTCTCTTCTGCAGATATCAACACTTCTGCGGTTTCAGAATGAAGGACTTTCTGATCCAGAGGTTCTTGAGCTTCGGTGGAATGAGTCTCGGAAACTTTGAGTTCCTCAGTTCCTTTGGGTTCTCCTTCAATATCATCGATCTTTTTTTCATCCTCTGCAGACCCTTGTGGCAATATTTGGCCATCTTCAGGCCTCTCGAGCTTCACTTTCTTATCCATATGGTCATTGGATGACGAATTTCCACTTGCTGACAACAAGGAAGATATTCCAAACGACAACCGATTCGACGCCAACGAACTTCCTTCGCTACCTCCACTATTACCCAAAAATGATATTGGGGGTAATATTACCGCCTTACCGGGAGATTGAGAGTTATCCGTATGGCCGTTGCTTGACATTATTGATATCAATCGTTGATTGTACTTCAATCGATTAAGGAAGAATAGAACCACACGTTGATTTCATGAACGCCGTTTTTCTGGGGACGTGATGAGGTTATGTACGGGTCCTAGCTTGTTAGAAGGTGTACGGGTTTTCAGATCCGTACCTCCCACTATTGATACAATTTATTGGATTATCGACTGGTGGAAGCTAGTCTTGATTCTCACAATAAAGGATCGATTAGGTAACAAAACAAAAACGATCGATGTAATGCGGTAGAAATATATTGCTATTGTTCGATTTTCTGCATCATGTAGATAGAGTTATTCATGGCTCTATGGTTGGTTTGAAATGGCCATCATACAATCTTGATGACGCTATATTTACTAATTAAATTACTATATTACATTTTAACCAACTGGTATATTTCATGGTGCCTTTGATCTTGACTATTTCTTGACATGGTCGATTTCTGACTATCATTCACTTTTTGAGACAGTTGTAATGAACTACTTGGTTATTTCTATCAACACTAAGCACCGTATAGCCAAGCTTCTTACTACATATTCCACAAAGAAGCTTTCCACTTTGAATTGGGTATCCTTCACTCTCACAGGTGAGAAGCTTATGGTGAGATTTTATCAGACCGACTTTGTAAAGCTGACTAGCAATTCTACTATCATGGAGCAGCTCTTGAGTGTTACGAAGATTCCTTTTCATAAACTCTGAAAGCTTAGCCATTGGGAATTGGTTAGGAAGACTTGTGAGTATTCGGAGAATTGACATCTTATTTCCTTGATAAGTAAGCAACTTCTCCACTTTATCCATATTTTCCTGATAATGCATCAACAAATCTTCAAGAAGTTTGTGAAGTAGCTTCTCTCCTGTCTCTTGACTGTGTGGTTGATAATATACATCTGAGCAATAGTTCATTGCAGCATCAAGATCATCTAATTGGTTGAATAAAATGTCAATAGACTTATCATGTTCTCCTAAGCGTTTATAGATGAATATAGTTAATTTCAAAAAACGATCTTTAGTGGTAGGAATATTCTTAAGAACTGTCCATGGTTCATAGACATTAGTTTTCTCGAGAAGAGAGTAAACTTTTACGTAATTTCTGTTGGCAAAGAAGTCATCATCACTTGTCTCTTGTTCATCTATTTTCTTCAAGTTTTTGAGATATAAAAGACAGAGTTTGGTGTAAAGTTTCAGCATTGAACCTTTCTGCTTCTCAAGCAAGTCACTCTCGTAGATGAGCCATTCAAGGTATCGAATAGCAAGGGAGTTATTTTTAATCACCAGCAAGAAGAATTCTAATACTTTGAAGGTGTTATAACTTTCACATTCGTATAAATCATTCATGAAGATCAATTCTGCATTATGTATCATACCATTTTCTCTTTCTCTATCTTTCTCCTCTTTACTTTTGTCTTCTTCCTGGCTTTTCCCAATTTCTGAAACACTTCTTTTATCTTTCAACACCCATGTCGAATATTTAAAAATCAATTCCAAATGATCATTGTTCAACTTCTGTAGATACTGAATTGTCAAGTCTGATCCTTGTAGATATGCATCAAACTCATCATTGTGATCAGCTTTTTTATCATGAGACAACCCATACAACATCTGGAGAGCATCTTCATGGAGCTTTCTACCGAAGTAAAAATCCAATAACTCTTTAATAAACAACTTCAGCTGATCATTATGAGTGTGTAAATTCACCAATAAGCATTCATTCACAATTTTAGCGTCACAGTTGTTATTGGGAAGTCTTAATAACGGACCTAAAAGCATGGGCTTAGTATAAAAATAACATAAAAACAAGGATGTATCAACTACAGTTGCTACTTTGTCAATACTTTGTTTCCAATTGTCGTTATTCTGAAGATGAGGATAAATATCAAATGGAGTAATTTTCACCCCCTTCCACTCCACTTCCTTGTCATTATAAAAACTGAAATGAATTCTTCTCTGGTCTGTCAAATAGATAATCAAATTATTCACTGCCTTTACGAACTTGCGAACATTTTGAGACTTGACATCTGGTAGTCCTCTTGACTTTTTTATTGGACTGGCGATGAAGGGACTTGGTTGGCTGGCTCTAGGGCTAGTTGGTATGTTTGTTCTATTACTCATGACTTGGGTTACTTCATTTTCAGTTCCTGAATCTGTCAAATTGGTGATTTTGTTCACATCAATATCTGCCAAGGTAATTCGTTTTACTACATTATTGGAATCGAACGGGTCATGATCCTGATCTGGAGTCAATTCACCACCTCCATTAAGGAAGTCGGGAAATAGAGCTAGCACATCCTTGTAAGATAGTAGCCACTCAGATCCAATTTCTACCAAAGATTCATGATACTTTGAATAGGATTCGAACAAGACGATAGCTTTGGTTTTATAAAACTCACGAAGGACCAACAACTTCTTCTTATGTCTGTCTTCATCATCGCTAATGTGTGTGGAATTAAAGAATGCATCCTCTGGATCTAATTTGGATACTAACAGAATTGCTTTAGATAGCCCGATTAACCTTAAATCATTACGAGGATCCTTCAAATGTTTGAAACTATTTACTTCCACTGCCCCTCGAATATTGAGGTATTGGTCTATCTGAGTCTGATAACTGAGGACCTTGAACTGGAGGATATCATTTGCAGACCCTAGAATTACAGACTTATCTTGAATGGTAACAAAGATTGAATTAGAGCTTATTTGGTGGTTGAATCTCTGGATTAAATCGCCGCTATCAATATCAATGACCTCTGCTTTCTTATTGAAGAGTACGAACAAGTAAGTGGGTTCAATCAAAGACGCATACAACGGTAAGGCATTCAACTTGATGTTTGTCGAGCTCATGTAACATTTCTCTCCCACAAACTTTAGTTTATCCACCTGGGTATCTTTAATGATCAATGCTTCTGTATCGGAGATGTTTAAGACTCTGGTTTCAGGGCCAGAATAAGAGAGACCGAAATAACTGAATGAGCCATTATGGATATTACTGGAGGTTGCGTCATCAAACGGAAGTGGTTTTGCTTCCAAATCACTAAAATCAAGCAACATGAAGTCATATACTAAGCCAATCAATATTTTTTTCGAAACGAGACTAATAGTTTTTATCTTATCTTTGACCGTCAATTCTCGTAGTTTATTGAAGTTGGTGATGTTTCTCGATTTCTGCACCACTTGGTAAATATAAAGTTTCTTTTTGGCGCCTATCACCAAGTATTTGGCATCGTCAGTTTCCACATATTTATGATTTGTAATTGACTTGATATCTTCGAAATGGATAATTAAACTCAAGTGACGGCCTATTTTTTCGAAAATCTTGAGGGTATCAGAGTACTGAATAGCAAGGATGGTTTTATTACTGTCATTAGCGATGGGGAGAAGAGATATGTTATCGATGGCGGTGTTGTTTTCTGTGACGTTGGAAAAGGTAGTGTCGAAATGGAAGAACTGCAGTTGTTCATTATCGTGGAATAATCCTTTTATGTCATTAAATGACTTGAAATGACGAGGGTGTTTTGGTTCAGAGCTGCCGCCGGTTAAACTGGGTTTCCCGGGGTAGATTGTCAAATCCCCATTGGTGAACCCAACAAACAATCGGTCATTGGAGTAGTGTATAGCGCTTATTTTAGCCTTCAGGGCCACGCTGAGCCGATTAAACGGCAGAATCACGTCAATGTTCATACCATAGAATAAAAGAGTAGCGCTTTAAAATAGGCGATAAGAAAAGTGGTGATGATTTTATGGTGCGAATAATGAATGCAAAAAAATGTATTACTATATAATAGCAGAGAAAGAAGCGGTTTACAAGCAAGGGCTGCGCTTAAGATCGTACCTATTTAAAGACTGTGTTGTAAATTTATCAGACTGTTGCTAGGAAATTTAATACTCCAGAACAATATTTCACCAAATCATCAAGTCTTTTGCTGCCTTCATTATTGATTTTCCCCCAAGTGTCGAGTGCTTGTTGTAATCTCACGTCGCTATGGGTGTGTATCACATCTCCGTGGTTCTTCAAGAAAACCGAAAACACAACCTGGTAAATATCATAGTTGGTGTTATCTTCAAGACCTTGGTTCAAGGCTTCTACAAAATTGGCCATTTCGTTGAGTGGGGGAAACGAATTCAATGATCTCACTTCAAGGTCAATAGTAGCAGGAGAAGCATCTACTAACAATTTAAGGAAGTCGGAATAGTCTCCTTCGACACTACCCTCCCGAAGAGTTCTGGTGAAATCTGATTCGAAGTTATGGGCATCACTGTTTCTCAATTTCAATAACTTACTTTCACCTTCCTCTTCTACCTCCTTATGGTCCCCAGTTATAGTCTTTCCCTCAGCAACCGAAGCACGGTCTCCAACCGCTTCGCCTGATAATGATAAGAAAAATGGTGCCTTTTCTGGTTTTTTAGGGGCTTCGGTAGGTTTATTCCGTTGTTTGATAACTTCAAGGTTAAGAATGGTACTATACTTTGATCTTGGTCCTAAGGATAAAGTGATCAAAGACTTATCAATCTGGTCAACACTCTTATAGGTATCAGCAGCAACTTCAGGTTCGGTTTCCTCATCGAATGCTCCTTCCAAGATCGAAGAAGCACCATCACCAGAAACGTTTGGTAGCAAGATGGTGGAAAATTCGTCTTCTTCAACATGACGAGTAGAAACAGCACCAAATTGTGCTCGGTTGTTCCATAATGAGATTCCATTCCCTGAAACGTGGGTAGTGGCTAAGACATCTCCAAGAGGCGAGAATTTCACCGAGGTAGCAACATTGGGCAATATAACTCCATCGATACATCCTCCGGTAGGTAAATCCCAAGTTCTTAATGTAGCGTCCAAGCCAACACTAACAATCCATCTACCATCCGGTGAGAAGTCAATGCCGGTAATTCTATTGCTATGACCATAGAGAACTCTGATGATTTTCTGAGTAATTACGTCAATTATCACAATAGTCAAATTGTCCAAGACGCAAGCTACCAAGTCAGAGGATTTATGATAAATCATGGAAGTGATGGGTGCTTCAAGTTCTAACTTGCCCAAGTATTTCAGGTCAGTGAAGTCATAGAACCCAACAATACCATCCAATCCACAACTAACCATCTTCCGGTTCATTCCATCAATGGCTAATCCTGTGACTTCTTTCCGGTGCAACATATACCTCTTTCTTCTGATCCCCGACTGTAAATTGAACGAACCAATTCCACCTTGCGATGAACCTACCAATCCAAAATTCCCACAATGAGACACAGCTACTGCTTTGGCGAAACCGTCATCAACGGTAGAAAGAGTATGGCGGCCCACTCTTTTGTTTCTGGAGTCCCAGGTTCTGGCGAATTTTTCATCTTTATGAGCGGTGATAATATTCTCCCAATCACCTTCCCGGGCCTGCGATGACGAAATTGCGATGATTTCAGGGAACTTATCTCTCATGCTGGAAACAGGACCGGCTTTTCTTTTACCGTCATTGTTACCTTTAGGTGCATTCTGGGAGAATTCTTGTGCCTGGGCATCTTTTCTTAACGAAAATGACCAGAATGATTGATCTCTAGAAGCAGAGTAAAGGAAATGGGTCTTTTCTTCGTGGGGGAACTCAATAACTAATGGAGGAGCAGAATGACCTCCTCTTGATCTTAAATGACGTGGAGGTGATACAATGGAGGAGTTGGAGGTGGAAATAGCTGGATCAAATACAAATTCTTTCAATTGGTTGTCGGCTCCATTGGTAACAAGAATAGGTTGTCCATTCAAGAATTTGACGTTTGCAACACCACCATGAACTTCTTTATGAGCATTTCTCAAAACATGTACTCGAGATTTCTTGGCTAAATCATAGAAAAAGAGGTTCCCGGTACTCAACCCAGCTACTAAATGAGGTGAACCATCGGTTCTAAATGAAACCGAAACAACTTTAGCGTCTACATCTTGAGTAGCTGCCACGATTTTGGATCCTAAAATCTTACCCTTTTTGATGTTGTATAAGTAAACGTTTCCTGAAGAGGTTCCAATGGCAATAATATCTAAGGTAGGAGCAGATTCGATACAAGAGATATTCTCCATGAATTGTTCGGCCGGTGATTTGTACAATAATTTCCCTGTTCTAATGTTGAATACGTAGATGTGAGAGGCAGTCGCAACCACGATTTTATTCAAGTAAGTTGGAGGGTGAATCAACCCGGTGATAGCACCGTCTACTTGAGAATTGATATTCCGTAATGTAGTGTATGGTTCGGTGGGAATTTTGGAACCACTAGGAGTTTTGAAGATACAGATTTCTCCATGCGACAAAGTAGCCACCAAATACTCTCCGAACTTCAAAATATGATGGACAGTACCGTTCGATTCGCATTCGAGCGTTTCAACCAAACGTCCTCTCTTGTAAATACCAATCTTATTGGAGTGCCCAACGTATACATAATGGAAGCTGGCATATAAGCAGGTGATTTTAGAAGGAGTTTGACTCTGGGAAACGAACAAAAGATGCAATGTGGCAGCATCGTAGATCTGGAATGACCTTCCCACTGAAGTGACAATGTAGAATGAGGATCCTAAGGTTCCCAAGGCGAAAGGAATCTCATTAGAAACATTGCCAAGAGCTCTAAAGGGACTGAAAATTTTGGATGGCTTGCTCGAGGACACAGCCGAGTACTCTTCAAGCTTCCTTCTCTTTTCACCCAAATCAGTCATCACTTATCGTTTGGAGCAGAGCAAAGTGGTTTATGGCTCGGATTAATGAATTGGTATACTCAAGAATTTTTCACTCCATATTTTTTTGCAGTATGCAGGTCTGCGTACAACCTCATCTCGATGAGCTGCAACTCAATTGCACCCAAATTAGCAGTTCGTCTGGGAAGCCGATATTGAAAATGCATGGTGTTGATGAAGAATGCAAAGCAGTGAGTTAGTATTTTAGAGCAATTTTTGTTAGAGGGGACAGTAGATGAGTATTCACTCAAATGTTCCTACCCACCAGATGGAATAGATAGAATTGAAATAGTTTTATTGAAGCAGCCTTGTAAGGTGTCCAATATCTGATAATGGCCCCAATTAGCTGGAATTAGCTGGAATTGTTTTACCCTCTTAAATGTATTCCTTGCTCTTCTATAGAATTTGTGCAAGTGAACTAAGTATGTTTTAGTTCATAATAGGTAATAAGACAATGCATTGTCCTCAATTAGGCATTAGATTCCATTTCTGAGAGGGCTGGAAAATTCAGACTCAAAGAATCTGTTCAGCTTACATTTGCCAGCTGTCTATTTTCAATTGCTTGTTTTGTAGGTGGTATCCTATGAGGAGATCCCTTTGTCTTACTATCAGCCAAAACTAAGTATTCCACAAATTAACATCTCATACAAGAGATTTCATTTTTAACTCCTCTAGACAGCGTATGTTAGCAGTAGGTTAAAAAAAATAAGTCAATTTCAAAATTTTAGTAATTTTTTGAAAATTTTCCAAAAAGTTGAAAAATCGTCTTGTTGTGTACTTGTGTGATTTTTCAAACTTTGCAAATTTTCACAATTTTTACAATTTTTACAATTTTTACAATTTGCATCTGTTTCTAGATTTCTTCACCACCAATTTCCCTCTATATTCAACTCCTTTCACTGCTTTGACACCCCGTGATTGCTCTCGATAATACAACGTACACCATGGATTATGTGCTCGTTTTGATAAAAGCGAAAAAAAATTTTGCAATTCTTATCTCATCTTCAAGTCATCGAGCCCAAAATGACCCCCAGTATCCCCAGTATCGGTGAAAAAAGAGAAGGAGACTCCATAGAGGCTCCAGATATTAAGAAGCACCAACTACAAGCCACTAAAGTTGACCATTTTGAAAAAGGTTTGGCACCCATCAAGCCCGAGTTCATCATCGACCATAAGGCAACTGTTGCAGCATACAACGATGATGAAGCCGAAGATAGCAAAAGTGGAGACACTGGAAACCAAAGTAAACGAGGAAAGAAGAACCGCGGTCAAAACAAGAAGCGTGAGTTGAAGCAGGTGAAAGATGAGGTCAGATTGTGTCCTTCCTTAATAAACCCTGACAATCAACGTGAATGTTCTCAAGGGGAAAAATGTACCAATGTCCATGATATTGACGTGTACATTGCATCCAAGCCTGCAGATATAGAGGGAGTTTGTCCTGTTTACACTGCCATAGGCTATTGTCCCTCGGGCTACAAATGTAGATGGTTGTCATTTCACTTCGATAAGGAAAGCAAAAAGATTTTGAAAGATACTGTATTATATGAAGAAAGTAAAAAGGATAATTATGAAATAAACTATCTTCCTGTTCCCTCAAAACATGCTTTGCAAAAGAAAAAGTACGAATTTAAAACCGTTCATGAGGTGACAAAGTACCTCGATAAAGTTAGAAACGTCACTTTCACTCTTAATGGAGGTAAAGATGAAGATGGAAAGGACCCCAAGTTGCCTGACCAGGAGACTGAGCAAGCCAAATTGTCGGATAACAAGAAGGACATCATGGCCAGTTACATCGATCCTCCATTCAAAATCGCTGAAAAGAAGAAGTTGGACTTGCGTGGAGCCAAAATCGTATCTCCGTTAACCACCGTGGGTAATCTTCCCTACCGTCGACTCATGAAAACCTTGGGAGCCGACGTAACATACTCGGAAATGGCATTATGTTCTCCATTAATCCAAGGATACAATGCTGAATGGGCATTACCTAAAGCTCATAGCAGTGAGTACCCTGGATTTGGAGTGCAAATTGCTACTAACCAGTACGATCATTCTACCAGAGTTGCTGAAATCATCTCGCGGGAACTTGGACAAGTTTCGGAATTGAACTTGAACTGTGGATGTCCGATCGATTTACTTTATCGTCAAGGGCAAGGATCAGCATTGATGGAGCAAGCACCTAAATTACTTAGAGTATTGAAAGGTATGAATGCCTGTTCTGGCGATATTCCGGTCACATTAAAGATCAGAACCGGTACCAAGGACAATAAGAACATCGCAAAGTCATTGGTTGAAAAAGTTTTGGCTGAGGGAGATACTGCAGCCATCACCTTACATGGACGGTCCAGACAGCAGAGATACACCAAAGAAGCAGACTGGAATTACATTGGAGAAGTTGGAAAAGTGGTTCAACAATGGAACGAAAAGAAAGAGGAAGATAAGGAGCGTAGTGATGTACAAAGAACCAACTTCGTTGGAAATGGGGACGTTTTCACCTATGAAGACTGGTACAAGGGTGTAGGATTAGAGGGGGTCGACTCTGTCATGGTGGCCAGAGGGGCATTGATCAAGCCATGGATTTTCGAAGAGGTTGAAAGCCAACAGTATTTAGATAAATCTGCAACCGAGAGATTAGAGTATCTTCGTCAATATGCAAATTTTGCTCTTGAACATTGGGGTAGTGATGAATATGGTATTCAATCTGCCAGAAGATATATGTTGGAATTCATGAGTTTCACTCATAGATATATTCCAGTGGGTATTTTAGACAGACTCCCACCGAAATTGAATGAAAGACCACCACAATGGAGAGGAAGAAATGAATTGGAAACTCTTTTGGGTTCTACCAACTACCAAGATTGGATTAAGGTGACGGAAATGTTCTTGGGGAAGGTTAGTGACAAGTTCCAGTTCACTCCTAAACACAAGAGCAATTCCCACTAGGGCAGCACCTGAGAGGAAGTAATAGAGGTATAATATGAATAGAAAATGTACTGAATGTAATTTTGGCCCATCGCATTTACTAGCGCTACAGTGCAGAGGTATCAATTTAGTGTTTACGGAGTATGGTTTTGACTTTTTACAGTGACTAATGCCCTCTGTATATTAAGGCCATTTACAGTGCTTGTTCATATAGACGAGAACTTTGTCGACCTTTCATTTCTGATCTTATACAAATCTATCCATAGATTGACGAATCTACTAATACAATTCTTCGATTAATGGATTATTGAATTCCTAAATCACTATAATCCGGAACTTTTTTGCATATCAACCATTCATGTATCGTGCTTAGACAGTTTAATCATGAATCCACTTCTCATTTCTTTGCACCAGACGACACTGAGTCGTACTCTTTCAGCAAGTGATCAGCCTGTGATTTCAAGATCTCAATATCTTCATCCTTAGCAGCCAACTCCTTCTTCAACTTAGCCAATTCAGAGCTATCATCTTTATCGACTTCATGGGATTTGGAGTTCAACTCTTCATTTGCCTTCAAAGTATCCAATTTATCCTTAGTAACAATCAACTCAGCTACCAAAGAATAAGTTCTGGTCAAGATCATATGCAAAAACAAACTGAATCCACACAAGTACATGTTTCTTTGAGCATAGAATCTTCTGGATTGCACCTCTGAACGGTCATTGATAACTCCACCCACAGTACCGTAGTTTTGAGATGAGGCAGCATGCAATTCCGCACTGACAGAGTATACTCTGTTGATGGAATCAATGAATAACACCAATACGAAACCGAAAATACAACGAATGGCAATAATCACCTTTTCATTTTGGAATGGAGCAGAGGCGGTGGTGAGGACAGTTTTTCTTATTTTTCTGGGGAAGGGTAACGAAAGAATGGTGAAAAATGCCATCTCTGTAACCAACAACCCGAAAACCAAATTATAATATAACGCCATGGTGGAAGTAACTCAATTGACTGATTTTTTTGTATAAAAGAAGTACGTATGGTCTCTTTTTTTTTGCTGTATTTATATGACTTGAAATTTCAATGATCGTAGCAATAGTCGTGTGGATGGCGGCAAAAGCTGCAGCCGAGTTGCTATCTGAACCAGGGGAAAAAGACGATCGCTGACAAGATAAGGGCCAAAGCGGGATAGAAGTGGACTGAGATGGGGACTGAGATGGGCTGGATGTGGTCAGACGTAGCCGGAGATAAGTAAAGGTGGACAGAGGTAGTGGACGAAGAGAAGGAATGGGCAGTTATAAGGATCGTATCGAACAGCGATGTTGTCAGTTTTACTCTAAAGTATGCAACAGCATGTTACTGTTTCATTGGTGGAATCGTATTCATTCTTAGGCCTAACTATATACAAATATCTGTCATGTATTTATTAATCGACTTTTAGTGTCAGTGATTTTTGATGTCGGGGGCTTTTATTAATCTATTAACAGCTTCTCTTCGCAGCTCGTGTTATGCTCAATGCTCAGTATCCGAGCGATACCTTAAGAGTGAAGGTGACTAAAAATGGTAAGGTGAACCACAAGATGAGGTATTGAGCAATACAGACAACAGCTAAACAGTCCATTTGAAGGTGGTCATCTGAATGAGGGTCGGTGTAGAATGCAGTAAAGTACACGAGAGACGTCGCACTAGGAAGGCCATATTCAAGCACACTCACAAACCGTACGAGCTTATCATCACCAAACCAGCCGGCTTTATGGATTCCGGTGGTAAGCCCCACACCAAATACTGGAAGGATTATGAGCCGAACAGCAGTAACAGCCAAGGCAGTTTTCCAGAATCCTTCGGGCATGGCCTTAATTTTAAGCCGGGAAATGGTGGCCCCTAGTAAGAGAAGTCCCAATGGAACCGATGCATTCCCCACGTAACTGGTGATGTCTATAATGAATGAAAGGGGCGGAAGCTTATCCGGGGCCGTAGGAATATGAACCAGCTTACTGGCAACGAATAATGCTTTAAGTGGAGGCGCCATGGCAATGGCAATAGAAACGATCAACGAGACTGAATTTGGGGCAGCAAAGTTCTTGATTGTACCCAAGAATTGCCTGAATATTCTTCGGCCCAAAGACACTTTTTGCAGTTGAGAATCTTCCGCCGTTCCCATGACGTCATGGGACTCGATGGATTCAACTCCAATTTCGCTCACGGCTGACACTACTCGGCGAACTTCGTTTCTTCTCAACCGGTCGAATTCAGAATACTCGTTGATAACGTCAGTGATATCTTGCGACTTCTGCATTCGCAAATCAACAGCTCTGGAGGTGGTTGGGTTTAATGAGTAGTAGTTGGAGTTGGTGGATAACGAATTAGACCGTCTTTTAGTGCGAGACTGAACAGACCCCATTGGTTCTTCGGAATACCCGCTAGAAAGCGACGATCTCGGGTTGGAGTTAATACGAGCCATTTCCAACTCTCGCTGTTTTAGGAACTCATCGTGCTGGGAATTTTCGTTAGGCAGTGGCGCATTTTGCTTATTATTGGTGATGCCTTCACGAGTATAATCTTCGGAGTTTATTGACGACGAGTCGTTTACAGTATTTGCTAAGGCGTTCTCTGGATCTGGACCTGACTCCACGGGTTGGGAATGGCCCAGACTTGATGAATATCCTCCAGCACACTTTTCCTCGTCATCAGATGATAGCTTGAGTTCATCCCGGAAATCCCATTCAACTAGCCTGAACAACCCTAAACTAAACTGGTAGAACACCTGCGATGCCAAAAAAATACATACATAGGCAACTCCTTTGTCTCCGTCGGAAGCGGTGAAAACGGCTCCTCCTTTAGATAACGTTTGTAAATAGGCAATGGGTAAATCACTGATATTGGGGAATAACCCTACGGATAACAACCCACCCAACCATCGTTTTGGGGACTTCGTAATCAAGGAAACAGCGTATGCTAAACTCAACCCTACGAGGAATAATAAAGTACCCTCGAAAAAAATTATCCCGATGTTCTTGATATCGGAACTTTTCAAATACGTCACCACATTGTTGAAGATCAAACACGGCATGATTGCTGTGACTACCATATCGGAAATATCTCGACAGGTTGTCACCGTCAATATGTTTCGCTTTGCTAGGTAGAAGCCCATCCCAATAATGAAATAAATCTTGAAGATGGGCTTAACCGAGGCATAGATGATCATTCCTAGGGAAATAGTCATGATGGAGTTAGATCATACGTTGACACCAACTGTGATTTTCAGGAACACTCAGGAACACTCTTGGTGATATGCTATAGGACGTAGGGATAACAAGAATTTCAAAAGAGGGGTGGGAAGATTATTTTGCTGTATGAGTTACTAGATCCCGTGAGGCAGAAACACCGTCGACAAAATTTCCTGTTTTAGCGAGTGTGCGGCTTCTTGTCATAAGTGCGGTTTCTTGTCAAAAGTGCAGTCTTTGTCAAAGGTGCATTTTTTTTCTGGTGACAACATAACTCCGAATTGTATACGCAAAATGACTCCGAATTGTATAGGGCTCATCTACAAAGCTCTCTTTTACGTAAAATCTTATTGGGAGTACATAGGGGAGAGGATCACATATAATGGTGGTATCAATTGAGTATATAGGCTGCAGATTGTTACACAAATGGGGCAGTACCGTCAGTTGAGTAACAAAATGCGATGAGCCAGCGTGTTTCATAAATTATGTTTTGTGGTATCAGTTGCTAACAGTCATATAGAGCATGTGTCGCAGACTGGTGTCAAAGTAGCGATAGCCAGAGCGTCTCGGTAGCAATCGTCAAGGAATGAAAAGGTATCACCGTAGGAACCTATCTCGATGTCATTAGGCATAAGTTCATTGATTTACATTAATATAGGTTAATTTCGGTTGTAGTCCGCCGATACCCGGGTTTACCGCAACCACTGTAACAATACCGTCGACCCCTAAGATGTTTTCCGCATCTTCACTCAAAGAGATTTCGTCTAGTAATTCATCGATATCGATTCCATCAAGACAAAGGCTATTGTCGTCATCTTCTTGATCTTCGTGCAGACTGGAGAAAATTGACGACCTGTCAGAGTAAATAGTACCACAATCATCAAACAGACTAACATCAGTAGAACTGCAGGGACTATCCTCTATTTTAGATTTGCCTCTTAACCTGGCCGGTGACCGAGGAGGAATTACTAGATCAGGCTTCACAGGCTTCAACTTTAACTCAGTGAAGGATAAATTCATGGACTGTGAATAACTTAGGTAGTCCTGAAATTCAGATTCCGCTACAACCGAAGTCATAGTTATGCTTATTATATTGAAAAGATGATTACACGAGCACCCAGACTGATCAGACATGTGTCTGGGAGCCAGCCCGAATTTATATAAATCACGACACAGGGGCCCTTGTGTGTTCCGATGGCTTGCAACTGCGCCTAATTAAGGCATACATGTACTCATATGTCACTTTATGTCGAACAATGCATGTTCCCTGAGTTCGCACGTTACTGGCTATATCCTAATTAGGATAATGCTGAATCTAAAATATTTTAAACGATAAATCAAAGATAAGCAACACAATTGATTAAAGTTACGTTTTAGCACGATAGCATCTTGTCTCTAATCAGTTTCAAGTAGGTGCAGGAATCTTATTATTCATCGGGTACAACTAAACTGCCTTCTCTAATATTTTTTCTTTTTTTCGCTCAAATGTTTGGAAGTTTCGAGGCATGAGCGCGCAGGGGCAATGACGCAGGCGACAAATTACAGACTACCATAATAGGAAAATTTTAAAACAACACAATCTCTTAGATTGGTACAGAAGTATTATATTATACAGTTTCTAAATAGAATCAGAGACTTTGTCTGCAACCAGAGGTACTTCAACGTGAGAATTCTCACTCCTTACCCCTAACAACTGATAAAGTTCCTGCCTCTTTTTTTTTCCTATTTCTTCTACACAACGGTGTCTCAATCACATTTTTCTTGGAATGTACTTGGTCCGTTGCGATTTTAACTCTTCAGTTTTTTCTTTGGTGGTTCATTGCCTTCTTCTTGTTCAGAATCACTGCCACTAGCAGCATCACTATCAAACTCTTCAGCAATGTCAGAATCTGAGCCGGATTGGAAATCATTATCGTCTTCCAGGTCTTCGTCACCAGCACTTCCCATATCTACATCAGCATCATCATCGTCATCATCATTTTCTTCAGCGATAGCTTTTGCCAACATGGCCTTAGCCAATTTTTCTTCATTTTTGATTCTAATTCCTTTATCTTGGCAGAAATTCTCAATTGATTCTTGTTCATCTCTGTCAATACTGCCAAAGATATGAGATTGGTTATTACTACCACGCAAATTGATTTCCAAATCAAATGTTCTGGAAGCACTAACTCCTCCACCAGCACGAGACATAGTGACATTGCTGATTTCACTGTATGGAATGTAGATTGTAGGTTTAGTGACAAAAATAAAACATCTTTCCAATGGATATAATAAACCCTCAGATGCTTTCAAAGAGCAAGAAATCGCACTCTGTCCATAATGAGAGATGAAAGAGCCAGGTGCAATTAATCTACGTTCGGTTAAACCTTTGAAACACTCAGCCATAACCTGGAAAGTGTTGGCATCATAGGTTTTTTGTAATCTGGTTTTATACTTCGATTCATATTCTTCATTAGAAACATTCAATTCCAATTCGATTTCTTCATCCCTTTGAAATTGTAACGATAAGAATGGGTATCTTGTTTGACCCTGTCTTAAAGGAGGATCAATTTGAAGTATAAGCAAATGATGACTTTCATCTGGCTTTGGTAAAGAGAAAATTCTTTCAATTTGCTTATATTGTACTTTGTAATCGTATGTCTTTCCTCTTAACCTCAAAGAGTTAGGATACATGTCGATGTCGTAACGACCACGAGGGGTTAAGAACAAGACATCACTGAAAGATACAATAGCTTCACCAGCAATTTGGCCAATGGAAGCTTTATCCTTCAATTGTTCATAAAACACGGTAGCGGCGCTTAGTTCCTCCAATTCTTCTTCTTCTTTGATTTCTCCATTGGTTTCATCTTTGATGGTTTTCGTAGTTTCATTTTCGATGGTACCTGGAACGTAAAATCTCATTTCCACAACCTCATCTCCGGTAGAGGCACCGCCATATTTATTCTGATCAGCGGAGGATTTGTCCAAGTTAAATTCAATGGAAACTTCGTTTTTACCGGTCAAATTGGAATTGGTGATTTCATTATATGGAATTTCGAACGATGGTTTATTATTGACCTGAAATATCAACTCATTTCTAGCTAAGTCTGTTTTCCCCCAGTTCCAACCTCTTAAACTATGTTCTTTATGTTCTAAGGTAATATGAAAATTTCTTGTCAATTCCTGTTTCAACTTATTGAAGTCTTCAATATCAAACCCATCAAGAGAGACCACCCCTTGGTTTTTGGTTTGAACCCGTAACTCGTACCCTCTAGATCCTCGAGACCATCCGGCAGTGGAAATTTCTTCCAGAGGCAATAAGAATGGAACGATATTTGTGGTGTTTCCGTTAGCATTACTACTCAGGATCTTCCACCCAAGCCCCGAGTCAGCAATACGCATACGTCCGCCAAATCTCGACTGATTTAGGTAAATTTTCTCAAAATCTGTGTTTACCATAGCGATTGATGGAGGAGTGATGTGGTGATGAAGTGTTCTCTGGATTGAAATGTTGAATTTTCACGCGTATTGGAATTGGAACCCGTACATTTTTTCAAGAATAATCTGTCTAATTTAGGTCTTTAAATCCGTACACCAAATAAATGGGTGCGGTATCGGAATTTTTTCCCATGAGTCAACCACTTTGCAGAGGATGAAAAATTTCGATTCAGGATCGTTGAATTTCCTTTCTTTCTCCACTATAACATTATCAATATGGCAGTTAAGAAAGCAGGTGTTTTAGGGGCTACTGGTTCAGTGGGACAAAGGTTTATCCTCTTGTTGGCAGACCACCCTGACTTTGAAATCCATGCTCTTGGAGCTTCTTCTCGTTCAGCTGGAAAGGAATACAAAGATGCAGTATCCTGGAAGCAAACCAATTTGTTACCGGAAATTGCCAAAACCATAAAGGTTACCGAATGTAAGCCCGAGGGTGCTTTTGCTGAATGTGACATTGTGTTTTCTGGTTTAGATGCTGATGTTGCTGGTGGCATCGAAAAGGCTTTCGTTGATGCTGGTTTGGCTGTCGTTTCTAACGCCAAGAACTATAGAAGAGCCGTGGATGTTCCTCTCATCGTACCAATCGTTAACACAGAGCATTTATCCGTCATTGAAAAGAAGGTTGGTGACGCTAAAGCCAAAGGAGAGAAGAAACCTGGTTTCATCGTTTGTATCTCCAATTGTTCAACTGCAGGATTGGTGGCCCCATTAAAGCCATTGGTGGATGCTTTTGGTCCTATTGACGCTTTGACTGCAACTACATTACAAGCTATATCTGGAGCTGGGTTCTCACCTGGGGTTTCTGGTATTGACGTTTTAGATAACATCGTTCCTTACATAAGTGGTGAAGAAGACAAAATGGAATGGGAAACCAAGAAGATTTTGGGTAATCTCAACAAAGAAGGTACCGAGTTCGTTCCATTATCAGAAGAGGAAATGAAAGTGAGTGCTCAATGTAACCGTGTTGCTGTCAGTGATGGTCATACCGAATGTATCTCGCTTAGATTCGCCAACAGACCCGCACCATCCCTCGAACAGGTTAAGAAGGCATTATCCGACTACAGCTGTGAAGCTTTCAAATTGGGATGCCACTCAGCTCCAAAACAAACCATTCATGTGTTGGAAGAACCTGACAGACCACAACCAAGATTGGATAGGGATAGAGACGCTGGTTACGGAGTATCAGTTGGAAGAATCAGAGAAGACCCAGTTCTCGACTTTAAGATGGTGGTGTTGTCTCATAATACTATTATCGGCGCTGCCGGTGCTGGTATTTTGATCGCAGAGATCTTAAAGGCTAAAGACGTTATTTAGGCAGCATGTAAATAATGTATTAATATCGTACCAGATTTGTAGGGATTTACACTGTAGAGGATGCTTTGAGGATAAGCGAAGAAGATGGTTTTATTGAGAATAAGCGATTGAATAAGGCCTAGTTATTCAGTTCTCTTCCCACAATTGATTCAGGAAACATTTTTCTGCTACTGCATTATCCTATCTATTCTCTGTTTTTTTGTCCCACTGGCATTCTTGTCTTGACCCCCAGATCACTTACTATTTCTTATCTCATCGCATCGCATTAAATCTCATCGCACACACACACATGAACAAGCAATTGTTGGAGCTCATACCCGAGGAAGAAATCTACAACCATCTCTGTGACTTATATGTTGTCCACCAGCACCGAAAAGACCAACACCTCGGTTATGTCGACAAATCTACCAACTTCATAGAAGTTTCGTGTGGAGGGAGTGATCTTTCCATTGAACAGTCTATCAGTTCATTATACTCCTCGAGGGAGACGTCATCTACTGGATTTATCTGCTGGCAGACAACCTCACTTCTAGTTGACTGGCTCCGAATGAAGATGTGCCCTTTATATCCGATGTTCAATAGCTCCAAGCTCCGAAACACTGTATCAGTGGTTGAATTGGGTACCGGAGTCTCGGGTATAATAGCATCGGTATTGGGCCCTAGTACTAAGTCTTATGTTTGTACTGACCAGAAACACATCCTCAAGCTATTGAAGAAGAACTTTGCCAAAAATGTTGTCAGCAATAAGTTTAGTAGCACCACAATTTCCAATACTGGTGGTGTGGAAGGAAGTGAGTGCCGAATCGAAGTCATCGAGTTAGACTGGGAAAGTCCCGAGAATGGACTCCATACTTACCAGCAGATTGTGGGACATCCGCCAGATCTTATCATAGCTTGTGATACCGTCTACAACGATTTCTTGATCCAACCGTTTCTCAACTGCTGTGCAAGCCTTCTTACTCCCACGAACGCTTTACTTTTATCCCTTCAGCTCCGGGACGAAGGTGTAATGGAGCAATTCCTTCAGCTGGTCTGCGATTCCGGTCTTCTTCTCTACTATGTACCACCAGAGCTCCTTAGCCAGGACCTTCTACATGGGTTTGTAGTTTACTATATAACTAAATGAAAAATCACGTGATTATAATATAGTCGTATTTCGTATATCCGGTCTCATCTGCAACCACCCGTCAACCTCGAAAATGTTTTTTCCATTTCTCTAGTTGAATGCAACAACTACAAGGTCCGGTCAATAGAGTTTCCAAATAGTAATGTCGGTATTTGGAGGCAATTCCGGCATCTCGACTCCATTTGGACAACCGAATAATCCCAAAAACAATTTCTTTGACTTTACGAAGAATACAAATGGAGGAAATGGTAAAAATGGTCCCACAAACAATAGCAAAAGCGGACCTACAAGCAACAGCATAAGGCCTAATCAAAAGAACGGGTATGCGGATCCTCGACGTACCGTGTCCAATCGTAAGAAGAAACCGTTTATTCACAACGATAAGAACAATAGCAGTGAAGGAGGCAAGAATCCGAGTAAGAAATTCGAGAAGAACAATAGTGGTGAAGGAGGCAAGAATTTAACCAAGAGGTTTGACAAGAATAACCAAAAACCATTCAAAAACAATCAGGACGGACCCAAAACGAACAATCAACCCGTCACCAAGCTTTCCTCGCCAGCAGAGGATCCAATTAGAGTCATTCCTCGACAGTCACAAGATAAATTTCTCCAGGTTGATGACAATGAAAACACCGTACTTGGCAGTCTTTTTCCTAACCCAGAAAGCCTCGGGTTCCAACGTGATCGAAGCTCGAATCCTAGACCAATATCTCGTTATTTACTAGGCCAACCACGACAACTAATCACCCCAGTGTTCCAACAAAATGCATGGGACAAGAAAAACCAAGACAAAATGCTTCAGATGGAAGCGGCTAACAACGGAAAAGATTTTCAAGGCCTTTATGAAGAGTTTCAGAAGATGAGAGAAGCTGAAAGACTGAAAATGGAGTTTTTAGGACTAGTGGATGCAGAAAACATCAGTAAGGATCTAAATGATGCTATATCGTTTCAAGGATCTTGTTTGGACATGTGCCCAATATTCGAGCGAGTAAGAAGAGCCCTTGAGAATAATGTCAAGGCCCTAGAGAAGGATCCTGCCACTGGGAAGATATCTCGTAGTAGAGCCGTTAAAGCATTCTCCAGACCTGCTGCTGGCCAACCACCTCCACTCCCATCCGAAGTAAGACCTCCACATATTCTCAAGCAGACTTTGGACTATTTGGTGGATAACATTGTTCCTCAACTACCAGAAGCCCATTCATTCATATGGGATAGAACCAGATCCATCCGTCAAGATTTCACTTACCAAAACTTCTTCGGTTCCGAAGCAATTGATTGTAATGAAAGAATTGTCAGAATACATTTAGTATCTCTACACATTATGGCTGGTTCCGATGTAGAGTATTCTCAACAACAAGAATTAGAACAGTTCAATAAAGCATTACAAACGTTGGTTGAGATTTACCAAGACATCAGGAATCACGGTGGGCGTGCTCCAAACGAAGCTGAATTCAGAGCATATCATTTATTGAGTCATATCAGGGATCCGGAATTAGAAAGAGAAATTCAACAGCTTCCAAATGATATCTTTGAATCGGAGTCAGTTCAATTGGCATTGAAATTTAGGGCCATTATATCTCAAAACAATATTGTCGAACGAGGATATAATAACACGATTGGTGCTTTGAATCTTTATCTGGAGTTCTTCAAGTTGGTTTACAGTGACAAGACTCCGTTTTTGGTGGCATGTTTATTGGAGACTCATTTCAATGAGATCCGGTTTTATGCATTGAAATCGATGTCCAGATGTTTCCATACTCGTGGAAAGGCAATATCTGCCGAATCACTTAAGGTGATTCTCGGATTTGATTCCATCGAAAAGTTGGTGAAATTTGTCAAGTATTATGAAGTTGATATCGATCGTGATGAAACGGGAGAATTACTTGTGGACTTATTTAATAAGGAAAAGTTGGAGTCGAAATATAAATTGAGCTCAATTCATGACAAACCAAAGCTCTCGCAACCTTACTCGAAACAACTCGATGTCAAGTCCTACGGAAAAGAATTAAGTAGCTTCATCAACAGTGGATACCCTACCGATAACCTCAATCTCAAATCTACTGAAGACAGGAGCATCGTCAGGGCCACTAATCTCAATAAATCGGTATTCGCCAAAACTCTTGCAATGGAGAAACAGAAGCCTGCAAGTGTTGGCAGCCAGTCTAAGAACTTATCGGATTTTCTCAACTCTTCATCTTTGGCTTCAGGTGGATTTGGTGTTCCTCCACAAGCATCAACTAAACCTCCAGTGGTCTTCGGTGAACCGCCAGCTGCATTTGGTAAACCTTCATCAAAAATATCCCCCCTAGAGTCCAAACCGGCCCCTTCCCAACTGTCATTTGGTTCTCATATATCCTCTTCCTCCACATTATCATTTGATGCCAAACCTTCTACTGCACCTCAACAATTTGGCTCTAAACCAACATCTACTCATCCTGACTCCAAACCAGCACCTCCTCAGTTTTCATTTGGGTCAAATTCTTCGAATACGGTACCTCAATTTTCGCTTGGTTCCAAACCAGAACATTCACTGGCAGCCATTGACTTCAAAAAGCCAAATCCACAGCTTCCCAAAATCCAGGCACTTAAAAGCGAGTCAAGTTCGTTATTCAAGGCTCCCTCTTTCAAACAGCAAGGTACTAAAAGTGTTGCAAAGGCTCCTGCAAATTCCGAAGAGACAATTACTGTGATGAAAGCTCCTATTACTCAACCAAAAGTGGTGGCTTCTCCTCCTCCGCCCGTTGCGAAAAAGCTTGTTGACTCTCCATATTTTGGAGCTGCACTGAGCCAAGTATACCACGAGATCCTTCAAGCTGTCATTGGTCAAGAACTTCGGTATTTTCTCCCCAAATTAATCAAGCAGGAGCACAGGAAACAAGAAAGAATTTCCGTACTAAACTCCCTAAGCAACGAATTGTATCAGGCATTTCTATCAGAAATTATCTACAAAAAAGCCTTGGAAATACAAGCAGATAATTTCTACAATCAATCATTAAAGAAATCAACGATTAAGAGGCTTATACTGAAGGGAACCCAGTTGAATGCTAAGCATGAATTGAGAAAGAAGAAAATCAACGAATTAAACTCAATTTCCTTCCGGATACCTTCATTAAAACGAAAACTATCCAATTCTAGCTTTAGTTCTATGAGCAGTGTTGGGCGAGAATCGAAGAAACGTCATAATTTCTCAGAGCAGAAGGTGGATAATGTAGGTGAAAGACAGAATGAGGTAAAGAAGTTATGGGAGCCACTTAATCTTCAGGAGTTCTTACATGAATGTTCTAAGAACATCAAGGTGAACATTGAGTCGGATAATGTAGAGTTAAAGTTCCTATTAGTGGTAGAGAACTGGCTCTTTCCCTATTCTAAGTGGTTAAATACAAAGCTATCACTTGTAACCAACAAGGAAAAGCTGATATACGAAAAAACAGTGAAGGATGATAAGTTAAGTATACACTTGCAGAGTTTACCTTCAAGCAACTACCTCAACCAGGAGTTTTTCAAGGATACAAGTTTTTTGTTGTTTGAAAGCGGGTTTCTTACTGACGAACAAAGCCACCAGTATAACGGTAGTTTAAAGAATAAATTACAAAGAGATGAAGGGATCTTGAATAAGATCATTCAATTGCTTTCAAGATTTAGTTACTATAAAGTTCAAATTGTCATTTTATTCTGGGACACCCAAGACCAGCACCCGATAAGCCAGGAAGAAGTATTTCAGCTTTTGAACATTGAAAACCATCGCCAGAACCCTGTGATTGAGGATATAATTCTCAGCGATATGACCAACAAGGACTGTAACATCAATGACACTTTGACCCAAGCAGTTCAACAGTTGAGTCGACAATTTCATGGCCAATTGACCGAACGAGGAACAAAGCAAAAGGAAAAGATTAGGAAGAAGCACAAAATACAACAACTCAAATTACAGGAAGAATCCAACAAACGAAAGTCAGCGGAGAAAGAGAAGGAATTGATGAAATCAAAAGAACAGAACTTGTTGAAGCGAGCCAAACTCAATCGACAGTATGGATATTTAACTAATCATTTAGCCCAACCCAAGTCATCACCCAAAGGTTCAGCTAATAACTCATTTGATGCTACATCTCTTTATCTCAGCGCCATAAACAGAACCCGGGGAAATATATCTAACAACTCTACCTACTTGAACCTCAACAATTCTATTGGAGTTAATACTACAATTTTATCAAATAACGATATCCTGATTCTCCCAGGATTTGGGCTTGGGGTAGGAGAAATCCTCGAGGAGAGCACACCAGCAGCATCTCCAAATGGTAAATTCACCAAACCAGCTGTTCCTAAGAACGTCCAGCAACTACGGGACTTAACTGCCAGTATCAAGTCGAAATATAAGAAATGATGTCTGCCACAAAAAAACAAATTATGTCTGCATACCAGGTGTTTTCTAGTTTTTTTCCTATGAAAAGCTAGTGTATAGTATAGATAGCATTAATACATCATGTATACGGCCGCAGGCGTTGCCGGGCTTTGATTTTAGCATTAGAAGCAGTAGGTCAGAGCAAATTGTTCTAGGATGCAAGAAATGCATCTGAGCTCACCTTCAATATAAGGCCTTGCCCTTACAAAGTGTCTAGTTATTTGTGCCTTTTCAACGACCCTTTCTGTTTCTGGCCCATTAAGATGTTGTCTCAGAGTTTTCTCTGGAGAATCAAAAATACCAAAAATACAAGATAGTTGCAAATGGTGAAAAAGCCTCTTCGGAATTAACCATTTGTGCATATTGGGTCAAATTTCACGATTACATCAAATTTCGAAAGGATCTTGAATTGCTTAATTATTTACTTGAATAAGAGTGTCTTCGTATTTGTATATTGTATCTGGTATCAATTATGGATGACACAGCTATGGCGACAAATTAGGGATGTCTAGATTCAGATCCAGCTCTAAATTGCAAACATGGCAACTTTTGAAAAAAATTCTGAAATACTTTGTCTAAAGTGACTCATAAGAAGTATTAGTCTATCAGCTACACTCAGCTACAGACCCTTTAGGAGAAAGGGGCCGACTTCAGTTACAACTACGTCCAGAACCCGTGCATCACCGAACCGTACCTCCCATTTTCCGAATGTACGGATGTTCGTGCGGCGACCCTTTCAGAAAAAGCACTTTTTCATCCACACTCCGACTGCTCCTTCGTCTTCAATTGGAACCTCGGATCACTCACACGGAAAACCATCCCCTCAGAACATTACGGTGAGCTCGGTAGCTATTCAAATTTGATTGTAAAGAATTAATTGTATTGATTGTGCAACCATGGATTTACTTAAAGACGCTACCAAGAACCTTTCTCTTTACGAGGTCAAAGCCTACGTCCGGAAGGCGCAGAATGTGGCCATGAACTTGACGGAAATGGAAGCCAAAGTCAGAGAAGCCACCAACAACGAACCCTGGGGTTGCCCGACCACTTTGATGGCTCAAATCGCTGGAGGAACGTATAATTACCGAGAACGGGAAGAGATCATCGGGTTTATATTTCGTCGGTTTACCGAAAAAGCTGCTAATGAATGGAGACAGATTTATAAGTCGTTGCAATTGTTAGAATACTTGATAAAAAACGGATCCGAAAGACTCATTGACGATGTTAGAGCTAATGTTTCTTTGATTCAAATGTTGAAGTCGTTCCATTATATTGATTCTAAAGGTAGAGATCAAGGTATCAACGTGAGAAACAGAGCCAAAAACCTTGTGAATTTGCTCAATGACGATTCACTCATTAGATCAGAACGTAAGAAGGCCAGAGCCAACCAGAAGAAGTTCGGTGGAGTATCTTCTGCTGCTTACGGTGGAGCTTCCTCGGTCGTTGGCAATGGTTCAGGTGGTTATGATGACGATGATTTTGCCGGCCGTGTGTATGGAGATGGAGGTGTTTATGGAGAACGTTATGATGATCCTGCTGGTGCTTACAATGCAGATTCCAATGATCAGTTTGAAGAATACGATGTAGGTGGATCAACCACCAACGGAGGAGCTTCTGCCAAACCAACCACAGAATCTTCAAGAGTTCACGCTAAGGCATCGTCCAAGTCTAAGCCTCAGCCCGAAAAACCTAAACAACCAGAACAGGACTTGTTGGGAGATTTACTTTCATTCGATTCCTCCGCTGCTGCTGCATCCTCCTCTACTTCAGTTCCTGCTGTTGTTCCTGCAATTGCCGACGACGACGACGATGAATTCGACGACTTCCAAGCAGCACCATCGCAGCCCCAAAAACCGGCGTTATCTAACTTATCCAACTTATACCAACCTCCACAACCCCATCAACAATTTGCATCCACCTCCAGCAACAGCACCAACAACAGCACCGTCAATTACAATATCAACAACAACTCGTCCATACCTGCTTCATCGGGTCCAGCCAAACCTGCAAGCAATAATGACGCTTTCTCTTCATTGTTCTCCTCGGCCAAGACCAAGACTAAAACTTCCACCGTTCCTACTCCAGCCAAAGCGCAACCCCAGACCAACAACCAAGCTCTGGATATCGACTTTTTCGGCGACTTTGGTTCCAACACCAACACGGCTCCTAAGTCAGCCCCAGCCAATACTCAAACCCAGGACATCGACTTACTAGGAGACTTTACCTCAAACACTAGTTCCACTCCTGCAAACAACCGTAACACTAGTAATAACGAGGATTGCAAGCAACAATAATAATGATGATTCTTTTCTTTTTCGGTGGAAGCAAACTCATCTTTTTCTTTTTTTCTACAGTTCCTACGTAAGTTCAATTGCCTAAATATGTTCTCTATAAGTAGGAGCTTTCATTTTTGTTCACCTAAAACTTTTTTATATATGACTTCATTTTGTATTTTGGTGCGACTATGAAATTTTTCAAATTTTTCACTTCTCCCCACCCAACTTTTCCTTCCTCTTACCTCCACACAATGTTCAGACCAACTCGTTTATTCTCCACCAGTGCCAGAGCACTCGGCTCCAAAGTGTTCATTACTCCCTCCATCAATGGAGTGAAGCAATCGCCAATCAAGTTCGAATTGTACGATGATATCGTGCCAAAGACTGCTGCCAACTTCAAGGCTCTCTGTACCGGAGAGAAGGGATTTGGATACGCCAACTCCATTTTCCACAGAGTTATTCCTCAATTCATGTTACAAGGGGGCGACTTTGAAACCGGTAAAGGTTACGGAGGTAAATCCATCTACGGTAAAAAGTTTGCTGACGAAAACTTTGACGTTTCCCACACCAAGCCAGGTCTTTTGTCTATGGCCAATGCTGGTCCTAACACCAATGGATCGCAATTTTTCATAACCACCGTTCCATGCCCATGGTTAGACGGAAAGCATGTTGTTTTCGGTGAAGTCATTGAAGGCTACGACGTGGTTGAAAAGATCGAAAACGAAGGTACCAACTCCGGTCAAACCAGATCCAAGATCGTGATCGAAGAATGTGGTGAACTCGAGTAAGAGTACTGTCCAAGACAGTTTAAGTATGGTGAATGTCAAAATCTACGGCCCGTTTAAGTGGAATTTCCGTACCAGGCAAGCCTTCTCTTATGCTGTATATTGTATTTGAAAGAGCCTTTCTATAATACATGAATAAATATTAAATGTTAAGATAACGATTTTTTTCCGGCTTAGGAATCAAATCGTTGGGCAAGTTCTTTTTCAAGTCGGCCAATTTATCGTAGTCTCCGGCCAAGATTCTTGCCACAACCAAATCATCTCTGTCTCTGATTTCTTTCTTGGATTTACCTTCATCACTTAAGAATTGTTTGGCCTTTTCAGTGTCTCCGTGGAAGTAATCTTCCATGGCTCTCAATCTTAATTCTTTTTCGGCCCAGTCAGGACCTTGTTCGGCTCTTCTCTTCATTTGGGTGGTATATTTAGAGTAAGCAATGTAAATGAATATGGGGAGAACAATGTAAAAATAAGGAAATTCCCATCCTTCAGCTTTTTCAGTTTCTCTAATGATTTTCCACTTTAATTCTCCTGTGGTCTCATCTTTATATGGAATTTTATCTACTATTTTACCCGAATCTTTACCCACAAATTGGAAGTTCTTGAGATCCTGAGAGTTATCTTTGAACAAGTTCAATTGCTCTTTCGGGATTCCTGGCAATATGAAATTCCACTCGGAGTGGTTCCGCTTGTAGTACAAGTTTTGTAATTCAGCAATGGTTTTAAACTCTTCATCGCTGGGAACCCTGGGTGATCCATCGGGATTACTATATATTTTGGTAACCGAAGGTAATGAGTCCAACTTGGAGCGAATTTCTTGTTCTAATGGGAAATTGAACTTGCCAAACTTGTGCTTGAACAAGCTGTTGAAAGGAAGATTCCACGTAAATTTCATCCTTGGTGATGGTTTGGTTTATTCAAAAGTATCAAATGTATGAAAATTCTCATTCATTGGTGTTTTTTCTGGTAAAGTAATTTGAATCTATTTCTATTGGTGGGAATTTTACAGGTTTGCGTGAGATTACAGGTTAAGACAGAGAGAGCATTTTTACGGTTTATCCATACCCGTACATCCAGGTGCTGGGAAAGAGATGAAAGGAAGATAGATGAAGGCGATACTGGCGGAGAAAGGGAGCATGATGTGATCAAATGGCAGAGAGAGCTCGAGGGCCTAATGTATACGAGCTTCCATATTTTGTGTTGTTATAGGGAAATTTGCAGTTATCTCGTTATTTGCAACCAACCGGAAAAGGTTGGCCTTCGATACAAAAGCAACATCATATATTGTGACTTCAAATTAGAAAACAACAGCTTACTGACAATCAAAGGGATTATACATCTATTTACATACTTAATACATTATAAGGGCCCTTATATCAGCTATTCGAGTACTGACTGTACCTTGAATACTTGAGGAGTTACTACCCACTAAGTATCATTCATGGTGCTTCACCACAAATAAAGGGCTAGTGTCAAGTCTCCCAAAAGTACCGAGAGTTTTGTTAATTTCGACACACTGCATTTTCACGGCACTGTCCTATGCTTATCACTGTGCCTAATCAGATTATCTGGCTATCTTGCGGCATACTAATGCATTAAACTCACCTTTCTACCTACTCACCAAACTTTCTCACTTCTTTGTTGACTTAAAGCCAGAAAACCCCATCATGGCTGCAAATTCGTCTCCTTCCTCTTTTTCTTCTTCCGCCACCTTCTGTCGCTTTACTCGTTGTTTTTGTTTTTTTAATTCTCGAGCCTGCTGTCTCTTGAGTTCAAACTGGGTCCTCCTTTCAATCCTCAGGCTTAATGTTGTTCCGGTCAGTTTCTTCTTTATCAGAGCTGCCACTAGTGATTCCATCGTAGCCACCACTTCTTCCATAGTAGCACGTCGTATCCCACCATCAAGCATTTCAGTATCATTTTCAACTCCCTTGGTGAGGGCCCGACTCCGGCTTACATGCTGTGGAGAGTTTACGTGGTCTATAAGCGCTAAATTGTCTCGGAATGACAAATCACAAACGGGACAGAAAAACCCAAATCTCTTATTCTTCCCATACACGGATGTATTGAGTGGGTTTATAAGGGTATGCTTGTTAACTGAGTTGATTGACTCATCGAGCAATTTGTCTCGGTGATGTAAAAAGGAGGTGGGCTTATCAGTTATACTCAATTTGGATGGTTTGATCTCATTGGGCTTCTGTTTCTCGCCTGCTTCTTTCTTGTATTGTTCGGCATCCCACGTTCGTCTCCCGTACTGGTCAACCGACACTTTGGAATCAGACATACTATTTCCTTCTTTTTTCTTTTGCAAAAAAATAGAAAAAGTGTCAAACCAAAATCCCAAAAAGTGTCAAACCAAAATCCCAAAATTTTTTATGTATAACTTTCACACACGCGCATTATTTTTCCCGTTACACCCCCATCTCTACATTGAATTTCATCCCCAATTTCCATCTCATGTCCATCTTAAATCTTGGACGAAAGTATCTGGTGAGCAAGCCTTCGAAGACGGCTTCTTTGGTTTCTTCCACTGCAAAACTAGGAGATCTGCCGGTGTCTCGGTGGTGCACACAAGGCACTCATCTCATCACCAAATACCCCAAACAATTCGATATCCACCATTATTTGCACACCAACGCCGTAAAGGTGGCTGCATTCGACTTCGATGGAACATTGGTCGACACTAAGTCAGGACGCTCGTTTCCTACAGACTTCAAAGACTGGCGATGGTGGAGCAAAGACGTGACGAATAAACTATCCAAGCTTAACCACGATAAGTATTTAATTGTCATATTCACAAACCAAGGTGGGGTGGTTATAAATACACCACCCAGCAAGTCATACATGAAGTTTATTAACCGAATAGACGATGTTTTGAAGGACTTTGGTTCAGAAGTTCATGTGTTTGCATCGGCAAAGAGACCTCTGGGGAAAGCAAACAGTATCAAGCGAAAGAGTACTGAGGAAGAACACATCCATACCAGAAAGCCGAGTATTGGTATGTGGGAAGAACTTCAGGAGTATTTAAAGAAGCTAGCACCTGATCTGACGATCGATACGGAGAACAGTTTCTTTGTGGGAGATGCCGCTGGGAGGCCGAACGACTTTCTGGATAGTGATAAGATATTTGCCGAAAATGCTAAGCTAAAGTTTATGACCCCAGAGGAGTTTTTTAAAAGTTAATATTTACAGGTATATGTAGTTTATATACAGTGTCACGGAATCGGCGGCGCCAATCAGCAATACCCGCTCACTGCCATTCTTCGACTTCAATCATCTTTTCGTCCCAATCTCCACACTTACCGGTAAGTTCGTAGTTCTTGCCCACGGTATCGTAATATCCCACGACATTATTGATCAACCTCACATCCTCATCCCGTTTCTTAGTGGGAAAGTCTTTTTCAATATCGTCCTTCAACACAATCACCCTCCTGATGTCCGAAATGTCGTTTTCAAACTTACTGGCCTCGTAAGTGGACTGCGGGTAGTTTTTAAGTACGATGTTGGTGTCGTAGATCCCCTTGGATGTGTTGAGGAAGAGCTCAAGCTCTTGTTTAATCAACGCCGTTACTAAACCCCGAGGAATAGGTTTTCTAGTTTGTTTCAAGTCGTTCAATAAAATAGAGTACCTTGCATCCGAATCTTCTGTTTCTCTCTGAATCAAATAATCTGGGTCGATAACCTTTACTTCTTTATTCTTAGGTAACTTGCTTATCACCTTGTTGAGACTTTCGTCAGTTTCAACATAAGGGACAGCATAAAAATGGTACTTGTCAGAACTGGCACCTGAGATCAATTTATTACGTCTTTTGATCCCACTTTCTCTCTCATATTCCTGGTACTCTCTCTCAGTGAAAGTCGTCTGCGGAACTTTCTTCTTGTTCACCAGATTTGTAGCTAGTACAAGTAACCCGGAGGAAAAGAAGAAGACGTATAGAAGATACCGAATCCTGGGGCCTTCGTCCTTCCTAGGCTTTCTATTTTGTATTGGAGCATTTAGGCCACTGCTATCTTTGGTGTGAGTTGCATAGCCTCGGAAGTTGACCACAGATCGATCCCATGCCTGTCTCACGCCAATGGCTTGCTTCAAGCTTAATCCTCTGGTTATTCTAAGCATTTCTGGCGTGGTGAATACGACGGGGTTTGCATAGATTGATTTTTCATCAGCTAATATTTCAGTCACATGATTGAAGAAACAACCCGTACACCGTTTGATTTCTCAAAGTGAAAAATTTATGAAAAACTCTCCAACCAATTCTTCCCTTCTACCACACAATAATGTCTTTAGTACATTTGGCCAACTTCAGTTGCCACTTGAAAAACTGTGCCAATGTCAACATTGCTACCACCTCAGTGCCATTTTCTCGATTGCATCTACAAATAGCGTTGGGCTTATATAAAGAAGGATTCCTTTCATCAATTCAAAAAGGTTCTACTTCCGGACCAGATCAAGCTCCAGTGGAAGTCACTCCCGATAACATAGCTACAAGGAGATTATGGTTGGGGTTGAAATATCGTAATAATAGGTCAGTCATTAGAGATTTTTCCCTCATTCTGAAACCAGGACGTAAAGTTAACTTAACCTCTACCGAAGTAAAGGCATTATCATCTGGATTACCAGTAAGATTCCTCAAACCATTACAACCTGCTGAATGTATATTTTTGAAGACGAAAACAAATGAAATCTTGGAGATTCAAGAAGCAGCCCAGAAAGGTGAAAGTGGAATGGCATTATGCCGTATCAAATAGTCATGATCTGTATATAGTAAATGTAATCATATAAATGGAAAGGTGTAAGAGAGCATAATCTACAATAAAAAGATGTAAAAAAGATGAAATACGGTATATGTTTGAGCTTCATTTGTCCTATAACAAAAACATAATTGGATAGCTACATATTTCTTCTCGACCTTACTTCTGCCAAGACCTTATGGAAATGGATCATGGTATGACGGACCATGACGAATGGAGAACAAGCACTTGACTGGAAGTAGTTCTGACTAGAAAAACAAAAGAAGAAGAGGTAAGACGGGAAATGTGGTACTATATACGGCAGCCCTAGGATAAACCGATGTACAGAGGGAAAACATAAAACTAGGAAGCCTTTGGATGCCATGCTCCAGCCTTCATCCCTTGGTGAATGAAGATGACTGCTTCAGAATTGCTAACATCAATTGAATATGTTCTTTCCGTAGCACATTGTCGCTACAATAATCTTCTTCTTTCCTGTCGAGGCGGTTAATTCATGTCTATATGGCCACTTTGGTCACCGCACCTGTGCCATTCCAATTGGTCATGTCCACTTGCCAACCTTTCCAAATCATTAACCGTTCTCTAAAGTCCACCGTAGTTTCGAATTTCTTAAAATTCTGCTGCGAAATTGAGGCATAATCGTTGGTGGTAATTACAGGCTTAGCAGGTTTAAGTGGAGTTGTCAATGCTGGTGCTGGAACAGCAGATAATGTTGCTCCTGAGGAAGAGTTTGATTTGAGTTGCACAATCTGATGTTCTAACTCATCAACCTTGTCTTGAAGATCCATTCTGCCAAGTTTCAAATCGGTGTTTTCATCTCTTAATTTGGCTATAGTTTTAGCTTGCTCTTCGACTTTTGCCTTAAGTTCGCTAATTTCAGAGTTTTCAGTGCTATTATTTTGAACATTTTCTGTTTGAGGTTCAACCACAGCGATCGTCTCTTTACCCTTGTTGTCATCAACTTCTTTGGCATCTTCCGGTTCCTTAGTGACTTCTTTGGTGACTTCTGGTTCTTGAGTAACTTCTTTAGTGTCTTCTGGTTCTTCAGTACCCTCTTTGGCATCTTCTGGTTCCTGGGTGTCCTCTTTTCCTTCTTCCTTCTTCTTCTTCTTGGACTTCTTTTTCTTCTTCTTCATTTCTTCGAACTTCTTACGAGCCGCCTCGAGACGCTCTTCCTTGGTGAGCTCATGCTGATCGTCGGCTTCGTCAGCTGAAATGGATGGCTCTTTGTCTGACATGTTGGTGTGTGAGCAATGGGTGACAATTCAATTGGAGAAGCTGAAACACGTACTTGGTGACACCAGAATTCGTACTTCACTTGAGAACTTCTGGTGTACGGGTGTATAAGCATCTGTACCTACCTCGATTCAAGAGCTTCGGTCCGGTCAAATTCTTGCCGACATGTTAGCTCCCGGTGCTGTCTCTACTTTGTCTCGATGTAAACCTAGATGTTGTCATCATGAACGCATGTATGTTTCGTACACTGTAAAATTTACACTGAATGTTCATTAGGAACCTGCTTATAATTTACAGTTGATGGTAGTACAGCTCTGCAAAGTGCAGTCATTCTCCTAGAGTGAGTGAGTTAAAACATTAGCATAAAACTCGACATATGCTCAATTGAAATCAGTTATCAGGTTGAGTGGCCAAGTATAGGCTACTGCGTTAAACCCGTACCCTCGCTTGTCTTCAATGCTTTGTCTCTATGAGACTAACATTTACCGGCCCCGGTAACACAAACATGTGCATGTTGAAAGGCTTATGCGTAATCTAAACAATAATCTAGTACGTTGAGGTATTAAAACTAGCCGCATACGGAGTAACTACTCCGCTCTGGCTATTGCAACGGTGGATTCTTGTAATAAGGTGCTGTGCACGATGCCGTGATCCTGGAATAGCACTCTGTGCACCATCCCGGATGAGCTAATGTAGCTGTGGTGATACTGTAGGGGATTTCTGGTGCCAAAGATGTGTGGAATGTGACGTAACCAGACTTGAGCATTCTTGCCGGTTAAGGTGAACCAATAGGATTATTATTTGCCGTAGGAAAAGCTTCTATTTTAGGCAATTGTTGCCGTTTTACATCTAACTTAGGCTTGTAAGTTAGTGCTTCGTTGTCAATCGTAAATGGCTATAGTTTGGACATCTCTCTCTCATGTTTGTGTATTCAGAGTATATCTCCGCCATCTCCACGTATACGTGGCATACGTAGTCATTCCACGTAGAGACATTAAATTGCAATTGTCTTCTTCTTTATTCGTTGAATTTTGGTGCAGCCACGCGTTGACTCGTGCTGGTGTCAAATACGTCAAAAGCTCAATTCTCGTCCTTCTCACAAGCAATGGCAAATGACAGAAGTTCTCTCGTCCTTCACGTCAATATACTGCACAATTCTTGGTTATGGTTCTCCCTTCTATTATTAAAACGCTAACCATCTGTCAAACCTGTGGTATTTGAGAGATTCAATGTTGCACTGAGCTCCGTTCAAAAAAAAAGCCGTCTCATCTCGCGAGACAGCGAACTCAATTTTTTTTGCACCCTGGTGGTTCTCATCGACCAATTTCGGCAGTTCTTGCTGGGGCACCTATCCCCATTAATTTAAGTTGATTATTAGCTAGAAGTACCACTAAACTACTTTTTTCGTATTTATTCCCCATCTGATATCGCTCTATCCCCTAGTGTGGTTGTCAGGGTCATTTCCTCGTGTTCTTGACCTTATCATAGCCTATTATCATCACTTCCTCGTGCTACCTTCGCTCCATCACAGCTTCACAGTATAAAAGCTTATTCTACACATTCTACTCCTTCAAGAACCTAATTTTTTCACTGATAATCAGGTTACTTCTCCGTTTCATTTTATTTCTTTTTCCCTTAAAAAAAAAAAATAGAATTAGAGCCAGTGCTAGTGGTTATTGCATGCATCGTTAATTATTAACTAATTTTATTGACCAAAAAAATTAAAAGAAAAAAAAACTTAATACCGAAATTAGTAGTATTGTTATCTTCATATAAAAGAAGGGTCAAATCCAATTTAGAAATTACTAATATTATTCCTACAACACACCACAATGAGTCTGTTATATGAGGAATTTTTCTCCAAGAGAGAAACTTGTGATCCTGATAATGAGTATGACGGAAGAATGGGGGCCCGTATCTCAGCCGTCTTTGTTATCTTAGTTGCTTCGGCCTTTGGTTCATTCTTACCTCTCTTATCTTCTCGTTACTCTTTCATTCGTATGCCATCATACGTTTTCTTCATCACCAAATACTTCGGTTCTGGTGTTATTGTTGCAACTGCTTTCATCCATCTTTTACAACCCGCCAACGAGTCCTTAAGTGACGACTGTCTTGGTGGTACTTTTGCTGAATACCCTTGGGCATTTGGTATTGCTTTAATGACTCTTTTTGCTCTTTTCTTCGTGGAAATCATTTCTTTCCACTATGTTGACGCTAAAATCGCTGCCATGAAAGAAGCTGAAGGGGGTAATGCTGGCCATAGTCATTCTCACTTTGGTGACGCTTCTTTATATACCAAGAAAGTCACTGAAGAAGAATCCGAATCCACCTCTATTCACAAAGATCAAGATGAAGATGTTAACCCATACCCAAAGCATTATCAACATGCCATGGACCATCAAGATCCAGAAAAAATTGGTACTCCTTTGGAAGATCAAGATAAAGAAAATTACTACGGTCAATTAGTCTCGGTGTTCGTGTTAGAATTCGGGGTCATTTTCCACTCTGTTTTTGTCGGTCTTTCCCTTTCTGTTGCTGGTGATGAATTCAAATCTTTGTACATTGTATTGGTCTTCCATCAATTATTCGAAGGTTTAGGTTTAGGTACCAGAATCGCTGTTACCAACTGGTCTAGAAGTAAAAGATGGACTCCATGGGTTTTGGCCGGTGCTTATGCTTTAACCACTCCTATTGCCGTGGCTATTGGTATTGGTGTAAGAGAATCTTATCCACCAGGATCCAGAAGATCTCTTATCACGAATGGTGTTTTCGACTCTATTTCTGCTGGTATTTTATTCTATGCTGGTATTGTTGAATTAATGGCCCATGAATTCTTATACTCTGGTGAATTTAAAGGTCAAGATGGATTAAAGAAATCTGTTCTTGCCTTCATTGTGATGTGTTTCGGTGCCGGTCTCATGGCATTATTGGGTAAGTGGGCTTAGGTTCTCTGAACAGTTAATTATTTTTATAGACTTAATTTTAATATCTAATCAACCTAGATGTAGACATAAACAGGTCATACTGACATTCAATGAAATACAACAGAGAAGAAGTACCATACAGACACAATGAAGCTATAGAGCAGTACCAAGAACCAACAGACATCCAGATACAATGAACTACTTACGGAAAAGTAGCCAAGAACAACATGAAGAGTGGACAATAGCGAAGAAGAAATTGTACAATAGCGATATCATCTGGCTTGTGCCTAACAATAGACGTCTAGATTAGAATTAGTAATAAGGTTAGAAATTTGAGGTTAATCCAGACCACAATAGGTCTTACAAAGTCTATTTGCAGTAGTTACTTCAATGGCCCTTGGAAGTCAGAAGCGTACTCAAACAGGCATGAATTAGGTACCAATAAACGTAAAAAAATGTAAAACACTCGATCATGAGGTCTTCTGCAAGACACGTCCATACGTTAAGGTCTTCAAGTTTATTGCCTAGGCCTTGCTCTTCAACATCGGAGTCATAAGATGGGTCTCGAATGCATATCCGTACCTCACAGACCCGTACACCTACACCCGTGCACCGCTCAACCCAAACACATTTCTGGTGGACAAATGGTCCAGCGTCTTCTTCCCCTACTTCCCCTTCGACAGTACCACTACATCTCCATCCACATCAGCTATCCATTAATAATGGCTGATACCATCAATTCCGGCCACCCGGGGTCGACTACACCGAACGATTATATTGAAAGTTTAAGCCCCGAACAAATAGAGCACGATCAAAAAATCGGAATAAAGGCAATCAGGCTCTTCTTGCAAAGTAAAACCTCGTACGATGTTTTACCTGTGAGTTACAGATTGGTTGTGCTTGATACTTCGTTATTGGTGAAGAAATCTTTGAATATATTACTACAAAACAACATTGTGAGTGCTCCATTATGGAATAACAAAACCTCGAGATTTGCAGGGCTATTGACATCGAGTGATTTCATCAATGTTATCCAGTACTATTTCCAGTTCCCTGAGAAGTTCGAGCTCGTAGACCAATTGACTTTGGATGGATTAAGAGATATTGAAAAGGCAATAGGTGTAGATCCCATTGAAACAGCCTCGATCCATCCATTCAAATCATTATACCAAGCATGTGTGAAAATGCTTGATTCTAAAGCCAGAAGAATTCCCCTTATTGATGAAGATGAGAAGACCCATAGAGAAATCGTGGTTTCGGTGTTGACCCAATACAGAATATTGAAGTTTGTGGCTCTTAATTGTAAAGAAACGAAAATGTTGTTGAAACCAATAAAAAATTTGGCCTCTCTAGGCACCATTAAAGATATTTCCACTTGTACTATGAATACCCCAGTTATCGAGGTCATTCATCTTCTTGCTCACAAATCGGTGTCTTCGGTTCCTATAGTAGATGAGCAAGGTAAATTGATCAATGTTTATGAGGCCGTAGATGTGTTGGCTCTTGTGAAGGGCGGTATATACACTGATTTGGATCTTTCGGTAGGGGATGCCTTGTTGAGAAGACCAGAAGATTTCGAAGGGGTGCATACTTGTACTCTTAACGATAGACTCAGCACCATCATGGATACCATCAGAAAGTCGAGACTACACAGATTGTTTGTGGTGGATGATGAAGGTAAATTGATTTCGGTCATCACCTTAAGTGATATATTGAACTACATTTTGTTTGGCGAAGATTAATATGGTATGCAATTATGTGAATCTGTAAGGACTGTAACACTGTTTGTAAGCAGTATCGCTAGTTTTTCCTAAAACACAACCACCGTAACCTACGTCATCTCTGAACCGTGACATTGAGCCTAATTAGGCAAGGTATTCCTTATCCCGGCACCCGTACCTCCATAATCTCGTAGTATTAGTAATCTTCAAAAAGAGCCCATTTATTCATTGAACTAACTTCTCTCTATAGAAAAAGTGTGCTAAAGCAAGGCAGTCATTTTGAGGTTTGAAGTGACGTGCTGAATTAGGAATTCCGCAAGAGAATCTCTTCGACGAGCAAGAGAGAATAGTAAAGTGACCAAAAAGTCTAGTGAAAAACAGCAAAATAGAATAAGTAATTGCCATCGCGTGTGGAACATAGAGAAAAAGAGTAGAAGGACGTGCTGAATAACTACGCAGCGTGAAAAGGAGCATTCAGGTGGTGATAATTGTTAGATATACTGAAAAATACCCAAAATAAATCAGAAAACTCTCGTCCTAAGCAAAGTCATGTCGGATCCACAGATAATGGTCCAAGATGACAATAGTCTGCCTGCTGAATCCTTCAAAGACAAACCGTGGGCAGAAAAGATCCTGTTCCCGCAAGTCACCCTACGTGCCACGGTTGTCGGGCTCTTTATAGGGACCATAGTGCTAATTTCCAACTTCCAATTTGGCTTGCAAACGGGTTGGGTGTCGATGATGTCACTACCTTCAGCATTATTGGGATTCACCATCTTCAAGTTCTCCCCTATGGCTAAAAATTTCACAGATGTAGAAAACGTCTTTATTCAGAGTGTTGCTGTGGCTGTGGGTACGGGTCCGTTGGCATATGGATTAATAGGAATCATTCCTGCCATTGAAAAGTTCCTTACCGAAGACGAGAGTGGAACCGGTTCTAAAATCAACCTATCGCTTAACCAATTAATACTATGGTCGATGGGATTATCGTTGTTTGGAGTTTTCTTCGCTATTCCCCTAAGAAAGCAAGTCATTATCAAAGAAAAGCTTCCGTTCCCTTCAGGAAGCGCTACTGCTACATTGATTTCGGTGCTTCATGGAACGAAACTCTACAATGAAGACAACCAAATAACCAAGAGCCAGGAAGTGGTAGAACAAGAAGAGAAAAACTATAGATCAAACATCAGGTCTCTAATGACAACCTTCACGATATCAGCCGGCTTTACTTTGATATCGTTCTTCTTCCCCATGTTAAAAAACATCCCTATCTTCGGCTCCACTCTCTCCAAAGTGTACCAATGGAACTTTCAACCATCGCCGGCTTACGTGGGACAAGGAATCATCATGGGCTTACCTACTGTGTCGTACATGCTATTTGGGGCCATCTTGGGCTGGGCTGTGCTAGCACCTTTGGCTAAGTACATTGGCTGGGCCCCTGGAGCTATCGACGACTGGATAAATGGTGGTCAGGGATGGATATTATGGCTCAGTTTAAGTGTAATGATCAGTGATTCGTTAGTTTCGTTGGTTGTGGTTACTTACAAATCGGTTGCAAAAGCTATCAGTAGCATGAAAGAGCTTAGGAAAAAGCACGACTTGGAACGCCAACGACTTCTCCTGGGAGAAGCTTCGTCATTGCCATACGTCGACGTCGACTCGGATCATCTTATTGGCAACAAAGTCACTATCTCCGGAGTAATTCTTTCCTCATTTCTCTGTGTGGTGGCAGTAAGATGGGTTTTCGGTCCTACAATCCCTTATTACTCCACTGTAGTGGCTATTTTGCTTGCTCTAGTGTTCTCGGTGCTCGGAGTTCGGGCCCTTGGTGAAACTGATTTAAACCCTGTTAGTGGTATTGGAAAACTTTCGCAACTAATCTTCGCAGTTGTGGTTCCTTCAAATCATCCCGCTAAAGTATTGATTAACTTGGTGGCCGGAGGCATTGCTGAAGCAGGTGCTCAACAAGCAGGTGATTTAATGCAAGATTTGAAAACAGGGCATTTGATTGGAGCTTCACCAAAAGCCCAATTCGTGGCCCAAGTCATTGGTACCGTCTATTCGGTGTTTTTGAGTAGTATCATGTACAAAGTGTACAATTCAGTATATGAAATCCCCAGTCAAGCATTTCGTGTTCCTACGGCAATCATTTGGATCGACTGCTCTCGACTTGTTACTGGAGAAGGATTGCCTCCAAAAGCATTTGAATTTTCCATCATATTTGCTGTTATCTTTGGATTGATTTCGTTGGCTAAAAACCTTATCACTCCGCAATCGAAATATCATAAGTACTTGGTGTACTTGCCAAGTGGAGTTGCGGTGGGTATTGGAATTTATAATACTCCTAACTTTACCTTGGCTAGGTTCCTTGGTGGTGTAATAGGTTATTTCTGGATGACTCGTGGAGATCAGTCAAAGGTTAAGATGATTATCATCAGCAGTGGATTGGTGCTAGGAGAGGGACTCTTAAGTGGGTTCACCATGTTGTTGACCAGTTTAGGCGTAAAGCATTGGTAAGAGGAAAGAGATAAAGACAGACAAAAAACAGAGAAGAGATATAAAATAGACAAGCAACTGGAGTAGATAGAATAGTAGTCACAGAAGAACTAAAGCAGTGCTTGAGCAGAGTACAATATAGAAGACAGTATAGAATATTCAGAAGTACATAGTATATAAAATATCAAGCATTGACATCATAACAGGAATATCAGAGTTCAAAGAGTTCAGAACAAGAAATGAGAAGTGGGTATCTTCAAGGTAGCCCACATTAAAAATTGAGTCGATTTCAAAAAAAGTGTTCTTTTGTTTCTCTAACATCAAATGGTAAGAGAAATGTGTTTTTCTAATGTCTAGGAAATGCGTTTAAGTCTGTTTCTTGGGGTTTTTCTGACAAATTGGGTTCTGCTTTAATTATTTCTTCCTTTATCTGAATTTATCCTCTGGTTTATCAAGTAAATTGCATTTTGGATGGAACTCATACTACCAGTTAACGTCAACTTTCTTACGTTCGTTGACCCCTTGCCTCCACCAAGCATAATTGATTGATGTTGATCAGGTTCGATTTTTACGTAATTACATCCACTGTTCTCTCGGATTTGCTTGATGTTATTCCCTCCCTTTCCAATCACCGATCCAATGTTCACATTGGCTACAAACACGTCTTCATTATACTTATCAGCATTGCCTGGGACTGGTACTGGCGGATTCGTTATGACATCTCCTACCATGTTGTTACCATGTTCGTCGGTGTATTGAGGAGGGAGGGCCATTCCATGTGGATTTGGAGCCATTTGCATTCCATAATGTTGTTGTTGAGGATGAATGGATGGTTGGAACATCATCTGGAAATTATACGGTTTTGCAACTTGTTGATTATAAGGGTTTGCTTGGTTATCTTTCATTACGTTTTGCATGGTGAGAGGATTAGTGTTGGGAGCACCAGTGCCACCTCCCATCACCATCATATTATTTTGACCCATTGGCATGTTCATGAGTGGATTGTTCATGTTAGGCTGACGGTAATTTGCCGGGTTATAGTAAATGATTTTGTTCTTTTTCAAACAGTCTTTATGCTCTAACACTACTTGAGAAATGTAGTATATGGCAATATGGATCGCATCTCCAACACCACTTATAGACAAAATTCTATCGGTAGAGTATGGTAATGGTTGTTCTGCCGCTTTAAGTTTGGCTGCTGAGTTTTCTTCAATTTCTCTGAATTTTACTCCTTGTTTCCCAATAATGTATCCCACCAATGGATGAGGCACCAATAATTTAAGATTGAATTGTTTACTTGAAAATGAAGCGGGTTCGTCTTCAGGTTCTTCAAGAATAGTTTTGGATATTAATCCAAATGCCCGGGCCACATTTTCAGCAGGTCCACGAACGGAAACAATTCTATCGGGCACGTTTTTCAAGTTTTCACTCACATTGATTCTGACGTTGGCTTTTTCTCGTATATGGTTGATTTTTTCACCTTTCTTACCTACAATAGTACTGGCTTCTTTAACTGGGCAGTACATTCTGAATGAGACGTAGGTTGGATCATCTCTTTCTCTATGGTTGGAAACTGGTTTTGACACAGCTGGTTTGGCATCGCCATTTTCTCCTTGTTGTTCTTCGCTTTCGCCGGAAGTGAAAGGCTGTGCTGGTATTGGTTCCTCTTCGGTTTTGGTGTCGATTGGAGGCTCAATGGAGGTGGAGTCGGAAATAACAGGGGCTGTTTGGGCTTCATCTTCTTGTCTATCCGTGTAGTCCAATTGTTCACTATCGAGAGCTACCCTTTTGTTCAATTGATCGGTTGGAGACGACTCTGACTCCTCGTTCTTACGTTTCAATATATTACTTGTGGAAGACATTGGTACTAGGGTGGTTGAAGAAGTAGAAGGTTTGACGTTTTTGATAATTCATCTGTTTTTTTCGTGAAAGAGGTTGGCGCACGACATTGATCTATTTCGCTTATTGTGAAAAATGTCGTCAATGAAGTTTGGAATGTACTTGCCGACAACACAAGGCAGTTCACCAGTGAGACTGCTTTGATGGGCGGGACATTTTTCTAGTCATATATGGATATCTTCTGTCTACTATGCTTTGAAATTCAGTGACTGTTGCATATTATCACCAGAAGTTTTCAGCTGCAAATTTTGTCACACGACGAATTGCCCTAGACCAACCACAGCCTTCCAAAAATTGTAATTCGTAGGTGTTTCATTACAGATCCATTCCCTAATAATCCGTTCTACTTTGTCATCGTTAGGTGTACTGTATTGGCTTCATGAATGGTGCCAAAGTTGTGGCGACTGCCAAATGGCTGCGAAAGTTTCACGAACGAAGGTCACTTGAACTTCGTTTTCTATGAACCATAGTTCTTGTCATGTAGCGTAGCCTTTGATAGTTAAATCTTAAAATTATTATAAGCTTTATGAGATATTTCGAAGTAGAAGGAATAAGTAGAGTTATTGGTGAGCCCTCATACTGCATTTATGAAGCTGAACCTACGATTATCATTCATGTGAATAATTCCTTGAATTTATTCGATAGTATACAAGTAGATAATGATTTATATAAGTGAATATTGTGTATTGTGAGTAGCATCACAAGGTTGATTTTTCAATCACCTATCCGAGCGTAGTAGTTATATCTCTCGTTAATTGTCATTTTGCAAAGCAAAGTTCTTTCTTTCTTTCGACGTCTCTATTATGTACATACTTTGTTTCCACTATCCTAGCTTTGCTTCGCTACGTTGCCTATTCTCTTCTCGGGCCTTTGCAAAATTCTCACCACGCTTAGCGTCAACTCTTCCAAGGAAATCCTGCCTATCGAGATAACCCCCCTTATTATGAATACTCAATTCATCCTTAATCTTCCGCTTATCAACAAAACTCGCCCAGTCAAGACGGGATTTTTCAAGTGTAGAAAGTTTCAGTCGCTTATTATTAACCGACCCAAGGAACTTATCTATAAGTGAAGGACGTTTAAGCTTTATTCGGAGTTCAACTGTTTCTTCAGAATTTGGTAACTTTCGTATCACGGGAATGGATAATCGGTTCTTTCTTTCTTCTTCTGGCTTTAGAGACAACGCACTGGTAGAGCTTAAATACGCTTTTGCCTCGGCAGAGTCGCTGTCTACTAGCTTCAGCTCGGTAATGACTTTGCCTGCAAATGCATACGATGTTTCTATTCGGATCTTCTCTGGGCCTAGCACGTCTTCGGCTGGCTTCTGTTCCGGTTTTTCATCTCCTTCTTCCTCTCTATATAGGTGTGGGTTCTTGAATCGCTGTTTGAGCTCGTCGAAGATGGAGGTAATATCTAATTTGGAGTCCTCGACTACGAGCGTGGTGGGCTGCTTGCTGGGTTGTTCTCGTTCTCGCTGGCTTCTAGTACGGACGCTACTCACGGTGGCTGTCACAGCAGAGTAATCTGGTGCCGCATCCTTGTCATTTTCAGACTCTGACTCTGCCTCAGAAACGGGGTTTTTGTTGGATTCTGGATCGTAATCATCGTCCTCGTCCTCATCATAGTCACCAGAATCTTCGCCATTGGAGTCATGCTTGGCTTCTTCCTTGGCTTCCTCTTTGGCTTGATCTTTGGCTTCATCCTTTACAAGCACATTCCGCTGTGCCATTTTCTTTTGGGCTTCCAGTTCCTTCTTGTGTGCTCCCTTGCGGTCTGGCCTCCTTGTGTTGCCACCTTTTTCTTTCTGTTTTGCCATTCGCCGCCGATTCTGTAACTTTGTCGACCGGAGCCTTGCTTTAGATGGCTTCCCAAGTCTGCTGCCACTTCTGCGGCACTAAAGCTATACACCCGTGCACCATTTCTTCGCGAGAAAAATGGCAAAAATCCCCGTACTATAAATCTCGGCGAATTTCCCCATATTTCAATCTAACACTCTTTATTCTGTTTGTTACGAGCAATTGGCTTTTGAATTAAATTCTTCCAATTCTCCATTAACACTTCGGTACGAATCTTCCCTCTCCAATCATCAGCCGCATTCTCTAACTGCTGTTGCCATTTAACTTGCGTCCCCACTATCATTACAAGTACCTCCCAAACTCATGTCTACGTTTCTCGCCGATTCCGGAGCACCAATCGTGGTGTTATCCGCCAAAAAGCACTTCGATCAATTGCCTACTCCTGAAGCAAAGAAATATGCTCATTACCTCTCCCGAGCCTCTCACCACGGTACCAGAGCTGTTTTAAGATCTGTCAGTGAGGAAAGTGAAGGCATTTTTGACTTGATTTTAGGAATCCATAATCATTTGGAACAACCGGCTACCAACGACGACTATGAAATTCATTTGGCAAGATTCTTCCCTGGTAACTACGACGCCGTCTCTTACTATTTGGAATACGCCTCCCAATTTCTCTCTAACTTGGGTAACTATAAATCATTCGGTGATAAGAAGTTCATTCCTAAATTAGCCATCGAAGAATTCGACACCTTGATCAAAGCCCTCAGTAATGATTCATTATCCTCCCTCTATGAGTCGGTGCGTGATGCTATCTACGATACTTCCGGTGGCTTGTTGGGCTGGCCTGCCAGTGGACATGTCACCAACTACTACCCCAAGTCTTCTTCTATCACTAAAGACGAAGTTGAAGCGGTAAACCTTGCATTGGCAGAAAAGGGTATCATGCCCGAAAACACCAGAGTGGTGAAAAATGCCGATAAGGACTTCACCGTACTTGTGGCCTCGGCTTTAACTTCTAATACTACCGATTACTACCCAGAATCGCTCGAAACTAAAGATGGGGTTAAGATCACTTTCAAATTCGGTGACCACAGCAAAGAGTTCGAAAAAGTCGTTGAAAATCTTGAATTGGCATTGGAAAATGTCGCCAATGAAACCCAAAAGAAATTAATAACCTACTACATTGAATCTTTCAAAACCGGGTCAATGAATGCTCATAAGAACTCACAAATTGAGTGGGTTAAAGACTTGAAACCTTCAGTGGAGTCCAACATTGGTTTCATCGAAACTTACAGAGATCCTTCTGGAGTAAGAGGTGAATGGGAAGGTTTAGTGGCTATGGTGAATCAGGATCGTACTGCCAAATTCTCCACTCTTGTAGAAAATGCACCAGCTTTGATCAAGTACTTACCTTGGGATAGGGTTTATGAAAAAGATGTGTTTACTCCACCAGATTTCACTTCTTTGGAAGTTCTAACCTTTGCTGGTTCCGGGGTACCAGCTGGAATCAATATTCCTAACTACGATGATGTGAGATTGAACATTGGGTTTAAAAATGTGTCATTAGGAAACGTTTTATCGGCCAACCCCAAGAAACCAAAGAAGGAAGAAATCATCACTTTCATCAATGCTGATTTACAGGACAAGTTCCGTAAATGGAGAGATGATGCCTTTGAGGTTCAAGTTGGATTACATGAATTGTTGGGTCACGGAACAGGTAAATTATTACAAGAAGTTTCTGAGGGTAAATTCAATTTCAATAAAGAAAAACATCCTGAAATCAAATCTTATTACAAGCCTACCGATACTTGGGGATCATTATTCAGTTCTGTTGCTGGTAGTTTTGAAGAATGCCGGGCTGAACTTGTAGCATTGTATTTGATTTTGAAGAAACCAGATGAAGTGTTGGACATTTTCGGCATTACTGATGAAAACGATAAGAAAGATGTGGAATTCATTGCTACGCTTCTCATGGCTCGTGCCGGTTTATTGGGATTAGAATTCTGGGATCCTAAATCGAAGAAATGGGGCCAACCTCACATGCAAGCACGGTTCGGGATCTTCAAGTGTTTGAACCGAGCAGGTGTGGCCCAATTGAAGTATACTGACAAGTCTTACGATGACTTGGAAATTGTTATTGATAGGTCCAAGCTCTCTACCATTGCCGTGGATGCATTGGGTGATTTCTTGCACAATCTCCATGTGTATAAGACCACGGCCAACGTCAAGGAAGGGGTTGCGTTCTATAACGAAATCACCGATGTTACTCCGGAATATGCCAAGTTTAGGGATGTGGTGTTGGCTAAGAAATTGCCTCGTAAGCAGCTTATTCAAGCCAATACGTTTATTAAAGGCGATGACATCGAAGTGAGAGAGTACGAGGAGAGCGAAGTTGGTTTCATCCAGAGTTTCGCCGACAGAAATGTGTAAATGAATGTGTAAGTAGTCCTTGGATGTGTAAGTAGTACTTGGGCTTGTAGATAATACAAGGAAGAACACAGCACTTGATAGTACATAGGCCGAGAGCTGGCTCCGATTTCGCACCGGAGTCAGCCTTTTCCGTCCGTAAATCGAAGCATTGGGCCGCTTCCGGGGCCGCCGGAGTAGAGGCAGCTTCGATCGGGCCTATACACAAGTCCTTACTGTGGTTGAGCCCTGCCCGTTTTCCTTCAGCTTTCGCACCATCGCACTATTGGAGAATTGGACATCCATCAGGCCGATTTTTCACTGTATACGCACTCAACTCTCAACGAATCTCACCTTCTTTTATCCCTCTTCACCCTTTCTTTCTTCCTTCTTGCTATTCCATTTCCTACATTACGTCCTATAATCCCCATAACAAGGAGCACTATAGTAACAACTACACGGGTCTTCAAGCCCAATTATCGATCGAATTATCATTGCTTATAACTGGGAACCACCATGCTCCCATTGCTAAGAGTGCTACCTCCAACAGGCAATCAGTTGCTCCTTAGCAGCATTCCTGGTCCTGTTGGCCGGGTGTTCAGCCGCGGACTCAGCAAAAGCTTCATTCATCACATCAGCCCGTCTATAACCCCCAGACTACTGTGCCGGCCGTTGCCCGCATCTCCTATACTAAGAGGAGCCCGATTTTTGTCGAAGACACCTCTGAACAGCAGTCTTACGATTCATTCTGATAAACAGGAGCTCAACGACGCGTTGAAGAACTCGAAATCATTGCAAGAACACCTTGAAATCACCAAAATACGTAAACTCCAAATGAACGAGAAAGAAAAACAAAATCTAACCAAAAATAAGAAAAACTTCCGGGAAAATCTTAAAACCATCTTCCGTATCCTTAAACTAGGCAAACCAGACCTTCGTCTCTTCCTCTATGCCCTAGCATTCATACTCTGTGCGGTGTTATACCCTACAGCGGCCGTGAAATTGGTTGGAGCTGCCATTGATGCCTTCAACGCCAATACCAAAGATGGCGACGGGGACTTGCTCATCTGGGGCTACAAATACTCCACCGTGTTTGCGGTTATGTTCCCGTTCATGTGCGTGAGTGCTGTCTGTTTCTGGGCCCGGATATGGGTCCTCAAGGTGCTTGGAGAGCGTTTGGTGGCCCGATTACGGCTTCGGGTAATGAAACATTTGCTCCGTCACGACTCGGCATTTTACGATAAAGACAAACATAAGGTCGGCGACCTCATTTCCCGTTTATCTAGTGATGCCTACATTGTATCAAGATCAATCACCAGCAACCTACCGGATGGGCTCAAAAACATGTTATTTGGTATCATTAGTTCTTATATGATGTACAGCATCAACCCGCTTCTCTTTGGGGTGATGCTCTTGATTTCTCCGCCCATCACGTTTGGTTCTGTCTGGTATGGAGAGAAAATCAGGTCGTTATCGACCCGGTTGCAAAATGCCACCGCCGGTCTCACAAAAGTCAGCGAGGAAACCCTTAATTCCGTGAAATTGGTCCAGGCATTTACCGCCGAACAGAAAGAACTTACCAAGTACGGAGACCAACTTAGAAACGTCATTGGTGTGGCCAAAAAGGAAGCGTTTGCCCAATCCAACTACTCGGTGTCGATTTACTCCTTATACCACACTGGTTACTTGTCCTGTGTGTCCTTGGGAGTGTATTTGATATTAAACGGTCAAATGACGACCGGGGACGTTGTAGCATTCACCATGTACTCAGAATTGTTCAACCTGGCCCTCTACAGCTTAACTACTACCTACATGGAGCTTATGAAAGGTTCTGGTGCTGGAACTAAATTGTTCGAGCTCATCGATCATAAGGATGATGTGCCTCCAATACATGGCTCAAAAGTCCCGGCAAATATCCCGAACGACATTGAATTCAAAGACGTAACTTTCAGTTATCCCTCCAGACCCAATAATCCGATTTTCACCGGTTGTTCATTCAAAATACCGGCCTCGTCATCTACCTGTTTCGTAGCACCTTCTGGATGTGGTAAATCAACCATTGCGTTGCTATTGCTTCGTGCCTACAACATAGAAGGAGGAGAAATCAAAATCGGAGGCTACAACATCAATGAGTTTCAGGTGAGAGATTTAAGACGTCACATCATTGGAATCGTCCAACAAGAACCAGTGCTTTTGTCTGGGAGTATACTTGAAAACATTGTCTATGGTTTGACACCCCATCAAATCAATCAGTTGACGATGGATGATATCGAAGAAGTATCTAGACAGGCCAATTGTCATGATTTCATTATGGCATTCCCCGAGGAATACGACACTATTATCGGATCCCGAGGTGCATCGTTGTCAGGAGGACAGAAACAAAGAATTGCCATTGCCCGAGCTTTGATCAAAAAACCCTCCATTCTCGTCTTGGACGAGGCCACTTCTGCCTTGGACTCCAAGCTGGAAAGTCTTATTAATGAAACATTGAAGGAGCTCACCTCTCAAGGAAAAATGACGATAATTTCCATCGCTCACAGACTTTCAACGATATCGAAATCAGAAAACGTCGTAGTTCTTGGTAAACACGGGAAGGTTGTGGAGCAAGGAAGGTTTGTGGAGTTGTTTAGCAATCCTGAATCTGAACTCTCCAAGCTTCTTGATGAGGTACCAACAGAAAAGAAGGAAGATGAAGAGCACGAAGAAAACGAGGTCCTCGAGGAGTTGTGTGATCGCTACGAGAGTGATCATAAGTTCGATCCTAATGCTGTGGACATTGACCGAGAGAAGAGAGTCGAGCAAGTGGAAGAAATCGTGGAAATGATCGACGACTTGCCTTTTGATTTAAGATGCAAGCTTATCAACCGGGTTCTTAAAGAGCTGGAGGAAGAAATCCGGTCAGAGTTGGTGAAGAAGCAGCGTACACAGTCTGCACAGGACATGTAAATATAATAGACGTATTTATTGAAGTACTGTAGATAATGGAGCAGTGGAGGCAAGAAGGGTAGCAATGAAAAGTACTAATATCTGACTTAGGGCCTGCAATAGTAGGTAGTTGACGGTTGTTAGTTATGAGGATCATAGTTGTATCCTGTATCATTCAATCGTAGCAGCAGGAAGCTTGCAATTTTCCAAACCAATTCCACATCTCACCACTTCTTACTTTTTACCCATATAGCTTCCTATTCATATTGTATCTTGGCTTGGCTTCTTTGTGATGCACTCTAGAAAACTCCACACGGGCATATACTACACTTGGTCGGAAGAATATATATTCTCTACTTATGGATATGTATCAATTGCCTTGGCAGTTGCTATGCTTTTAACTCGAAATCATTATCATTTAGTTTTGTAATGGTTTGGCTTCGCTAGCATTACCATTTTCATATTTGATAACTTTAACTTCAGTAGCACCTCTTCTTTCGGCAGCGGCCTTGAATTCTGGCTTCAATGAGCTTCTGACAGTTCTGGCAGCAATAGATAATGCTTTGTTCAAGGAGATTCCGGCTTGTTTGTAGGCAGACATGGTTGGTGATAAAGATGTTGGTAAAGCTTACAGGTTTGACTTCGGTGAACGCTCGGGAACTTCTATTGGGCCAGAGCCGTGCTGAAAACTACGCGTGCGGTTCGACAAGTTCGCAATTTTTCAGTCTTGTGTACGGGTGTGTTTGGTGTATGGGTCTAAATTTGGACTGCAAAAAGTATATACAAGTGGGTTGAAACCCGGTTCACATTAAGGGGTGGTCTTCTTGGCTCTTTTAGAGTTCACCCAGTTGATGAAGTCAAAGAAAAGTGATGCCTGAAGCTTGTTCTTTGGATCCAAGGCCCAATCTTTGAGTGATTTGGAGTAGGCATCAACAACTTGTTTAAGATATTCGGGGTCCAATTCGACCAAGTTCTTCGCCACAAGAATACAGGACTGGCTACAGGCCAAACTATGGGCTTGGATAGAAGATTTGGTAGCAGCCTTATCTTGGACCCACAGTATAAGACTAAGAAGGGATTGTTTGAATTCGTCTTGGGCTAGTTTGGTAGGGAAATTTCTCTCCACCTCAGCGGAAGTGATTTTAGTCTTACTGAGTCTTGTTTTTAAGAGCTTATGAGCTTTCATACCAAGATTTTTATCCATTGTCAAATCGATGAGGATTATAACAGGCTTGATGATTGAGAAATTGATGTAAGAGTTGGGATTCAACTTGCTGAAACTATCAAGTAAGTCCAAGATTTTGTTCTTAAAGAATATCATCCGTTCTCGGGCTTCTAAAACTTCGGCTTTTCTCTTACTACCGGAGCTAATACTGGTTAAGGCATCTCTTCTATCCTTGAAAATCTTGGATAATTGGTCATCCATAGCCATCATCTGCTCATCATCCATGGAGTCAGATTCGTATGAGTCATTCTCATCACCAAAGTTATCAATATCTTCGAATTTCACCTCTCCGGAAGATTCTGTAGGGATTCCAAGAGCCTGTGCAAGCTTGATGGTGGTGTCTTTATCCACCTGCGAAGTTGTGTTTGCAGAGTCGGAGTCGGAGTCGGAATTGGGGTCTCGCTCTTCTTCGTCCTCTTCTTCGTCCTCTTCTTCGTCCTCTTCATCCTCTTCATCTTCGTCTTCTCCATCTTTTTCATCTTCTTCCGCTTCAAATTCTGCATCGGCATCGAACAACTTCTGTTGTCCTTCTTTATTCTCTTTTGTCTCCAAAACATCGAACAACAACTGCAAACACTCCGAAGTCAACTTCACAGTTCCATCTTCGTTCTTCGAACATAAGAATGTCTCCCAAACTATCAAAGATAACTTCTTTAATAGGGCAGACTTACGAGAGATGAATGACAAAATTACCTCGGTAAGAACAATGGAAGGATCGACATCCTCCTCGCTACCAACGAACGTATTCTCATAACAAGTTTTCAATTCTCCAAGAACAGTCACGGTTTCGTCGTCTCCCATGTATAGCTGAATCAAGACCATGGAGAAAAGAAGCTCAAAACAACCCAATTGGTCTTTGACACTCTCTTTTGTAGACTTGATAGAACTTAACTCTCTTATGCTAATTAGCAAATCAGAACATTCTTGCTTGACTGTCATTAATTCTTCATCAAACTCGAGATTAATCTTGTACAGCTTCGACTGTTCTACTTTCTCAATTTGCTTGATACAATAACTGGCATAGGAGCTTCCTTTTCTGGTGGTAGACATTGTCTCTGATAAGAAAGTATTTAATCTGTCTTGAGACAACTTTCTGATGTTTCCTGAAACGCTGCTACCTTCAGTAGGGGAAAAGAAGGCTGTTTTAACCAAAAACTTGAAGATATCATCCAACCAATCATTAGAAAAAGAGGTGAATTTCTTAGAAGTTTTGAAAAGAACTAATAGTTTGTCAAGGGCCCATTTTTCAGCGTTGTCATTGGATTTTTTAAACCCATCGTCGTCTCCCTTTTGAGTTTCTACCGCATTGGCGAAGTAGGAGAGAAGGACTGAAGTGATGGCAACCGCCACAGCCTCTGCATTGACGTCAGTTTCTTCAGCATTACCCAACACTCCTACTAAGGAATCGGTGACTTTGGACTTGGTCATTAAGTCGAAGTTCCAACCGCCAACCGATTCGTCGATCAAACGTTCAAGAATGACCGGGGCTTTGACTATATCTTTTTTGCACGCTTCTATGATGGAGTTCAATACTTTGATGGAGATCTTATTAAGTAGTCTGTTGGCCTGAGAGGATTGGTTGATGAGACATCTCGAGATGTTGGGGGTGAAAAGATTATTGATTTCACCGGGACCAATGCTATGGAGGAACTTGATGAAGATCTCAAACCCCCAGAACTTTCTTTCATGGGACGATTTGTCGGAAAATAATGTCTCATCTACAACTACTTTCCAAAATTCCTTGAGTGAAATGTCTGATTCACTCTTGGCCCCATATTCGGTCTTGAGCTTCTTCGAGCCCATCTTATGGGCCTTAGTACGCTTCTTGTCCTTTTTTATAGTCACCTGCTCAGGCAGTTCTTGCGAAAAGTTGTGGATAATAGAATCCCATACGAAAGGAACTCTTGGAGCCCATGAACTCTTCTGCTTTGACTTCTTCTTCGATTCATCTTCATCGTCATTGGGGTTAGAGATCTCGGCGTCCTTCAATGTCTTAGCTAAGGCTGGTAAGTTCCCCTTGGAGAAGGGGTCACCATTTTTCCAATTAGTGTGTCCGCCAATGACTTTTGCTGCCAACCTGCTACGCAGAGTTTTTGGAACAGCTAGGTAAACTGCCAAACCCTCCGTAGACAAATTGAGACCGCTATCATTGATTTTTTGGAGGATTAAAATGATGATTTTTTCCTCGTAGTCTTCCTGTTGTAAATACAATCCAATGAACTGGCAAAGGGTGTAGATGGCAGTTTCTCTAAGCCAGAATTTGGTGGTGGATAACTCAATAAGGACAACACAAAACCTCGCCAAAACGTCATTGGAGGTAACCTTCCCATCAAACAATAGTCCTGAGTTCAATAAGATCTGTAGGCCGAAAAGTCTTCCGAATAATGCAGCCCTCTCTTCTTTTCCCTTCATCGAAGCCTTCACCCCGCTAGCACCAATAATCTTGTCCAAATAAGCGTCTATGGATAGCTCGTAGTCGTCTTTATAGATCAACTCTCTCACGACTTCAGTGAGAGCCATGGAAAACCCGAATCTGGCCGCCTGACGGGTGGTGGTGAGTCCGTTGACCAACCGGTTGAGGGCGTAGGTCCAGTCGTCGGTCAGGTTGACGGAAACAAGTTCTTCGACGAGGGCGGTGGCCGCATCGATCCGCTCCTTGGGGACGTCGGAGGCAAGCCTGTAATAATGGTCCTTCAGCACTGGCATGTGGGCGGGGAGGAGGGAAGAGATGGTGTTGAGAGATGATTTTATCTCATCGCAAATTGTCCAGATAAAATGCGCGTGGCCTGCTATAAAATCAACTATAAATTTGACTACTCCTCTTCCTACAATTACCTTCCGTGGAATGGGACTTCTGTCTGTTAGTCTATTACTCGGCTCTACAGTGTACAAATGCTCAACGTTGAAGTTGTATATTTAGACCCGTCAGCCATCGCTGAAACCCGTGTTGAAGAATTGAAGATGACTCATTAGATCGTGATTTAAGCATAAGTTTGCTTAGGGAAAGGGAAAGTAGGACCCACTTCTTGGATGGACAAAGAGGCTGCCCATTGACCAACATCAACGGCTTGGGCGATGTCTTTTCCTTGAACCAAAGAAGCAATGAAACCAGCAGCAAAAGCATCACCAGCACCGTTAGTATCGGTGATCTTTTCGGCAGCCAATTCTCTGACATTGTATTGCTTGACGTCGAATTTGTCGGCGGTGGCATCATAGGTGACAGTGACGGTTGGTTCCGTACCTTGGGTGAAGACCACGGTTCTGTTTCTCTTAGCGTTGGCCTTTGGCAACTTGGCCACTTCCTTGGCGATGGCAACCACGTCGGTAGTGTCGACAGCTAATCCGTGGGATTCGGCGTAAGCAGCGGCTTCGGATTCGTTGGCAATAACGTAGTCAACATAAGGTAAAGCAGCATCCAATGGGTCCTTGAAGAACTGAGCAATGAATGGAGCAGAGAAGTTCAAGGCAAACACCTTGTTGGTAGCAGCAGCGTGTTTACCCAAGGCTTCGATAGCTGGAGGAGAAACAGTCAAGTGAAAACCACCAATGTAGAAGTACTTGGCGTTTTCAACAATCTTCCAGTTTTCTGGTTTCTCCAAGTGGTCGACTTTGAAGAGATTGGCAGCAGCCAAGTCTGTCACCAAGGATCTGTTGGAGCCGGTGATCAATGCGGCACACTTACCGGTAGCAACACCGTCCAAAACTTGGTATTCGGTTCTCAATTCGTACTGTTTGTTGGCTTCGTTCAATTTTTCACCGTAGACATCGTTACCAACAGCACCGAAGTAAACAACAGAATTTGGCTCCAAAATGTACTGGGCTCCTCTGGCGGTATTTTGAGCAGCACCTCCAGCGACCAATTTCAAGCCAGGCTTGTTGATGATTTCATCAAAGATCTTTAAGTGCTTATCTTCAACCAAAATGGCATCATTGTCTTTTAAATCATATTTGGTCAAGTACTCGGCATCAACTTCAACTTGTAAATCCAACAATGGATTACCTAAACAAACGAGAGGGTACGACATGGGGAATCGGGGCGGGAATGGTGTAGGTAGGAAGGTATTGGATAGAAGAAGAATGTTGGTGAAAAATTTTCGGAGCCACAGCCGGGGCCATGGTGCGAGATTGCATCAGCACGAGCTGGCCACGTTCCCAGGCCAAACCAGGCCGAGCCCCGGCCGAGTTGAGCATTTTTGGCCCATTCGTTCGGACAGTTTCGTACCATTGGACCCATGTTGGGCAGGATTTTTTCACGTGCGATGCCTGTCCTACGGTAAATTTTCTATAGTCCGTACACCATGTGTACATATTAGATGGCATTTAATAGTCAAGTTATTTCATTTTTTAATTCTGTTTCTTTCTAATGTAATCTGTATCTCTATATTCAATGCTATTTGTTCATGTTCTGCGTCTTTCTATTCGATTCCGTTTCTATCTACTCCCTTCCCTCTTTCTACTCGATGTCTGTCATTCTTCTCAATTCTGTTTACTTCTGTTCAAAATGGTTCGTGATTTTTCCTACTAAAACTCTGTCTCTTTGCTTCTTTCTGGCTTTCTATCAATGTCTGTCTATTCATCTATAAATTCGGCTCATAAAAGCGAATAGGCTGCGTACGGCTGCTGTAACTGCTGTAGCTGCTGTAGGTATTCACTTATATTCGTCAGGTATGGTGGACCCCTTGAACATCGTTTCCTCCAAGTTTTCTGGATCAATTAGTCTCCAATACGTCAAGTTAAGTGGAAGATTATCAGGATCATACTCAGGAAACTCTTTTTTAATCACCTCTACTAAATGCTTGTGCCAAAGCTTGTAAGTCTTTGTCAGGAAATGAACACCATCAAAATAGTATTCTCCGACATTAATATACTCACCACTGAGTAATTCTTCCGTAGACCACCCTCCATCGGCCCTGACGATCTCCCACATATTAATAAACGGGAGGCTGTGCTGTTTAGCCACAGATTCAACCACATCAGAGTATTTCTTGTTCTGGCCATTGGTGGTCTTCTCTAAATGAGTAAAAATCCCCCGAGACTCTAAATGAAGTTGGTCTAATTTGTGATCATGGAGCCCCGGTCCAATTAAAATGGGTCTAACTCCATTCAGCTTACACAACTGCACCATTTCGTTCAAGTTGGCTTCATATTGTGCTAAAGGAACATGCTGCACTCCTGTCACAGCGTCATTGGTACCAAAAAATATCGTCATCAACTTAATTCCTTGCTCCTGCTTAAATATCTCGGGTAGAATCTTCACTCCATGGTCGGTGTTGTACCCAGCGAATCCTCGATTGATAATGTCAAATTTACGGCTGAACCAATGCTGGAGATCGGCCTGGAGCGAGTAACCCCGTTCCTGGTTGTTAGAGAATTCGGTAATGGAGTCACCAAAAAGAACGAATTTGTTGTACTGAAGTCGAGAGCTCATCAGGGGGGACTGTGGATACAGCAGAAGTGGGAAACATGGGGAATTTCAAAGCCAATTTATAGATAATGCAGATTCGTACACCCGTACACCTTTATCTTTCACAGGGGTTTAATTCCCCCTGCTCTAGACACAGATCGGCTACCTGTCCTTCCCATTACAGCTGGGGAGATCTCGTTCCCTCCTACATCACATGATTGGTTTCTTTTTTCATATTGTTGTATCGCCGACAACTTCCTTTCGGCTGGCCGCAAATCGGTCGCATAATTTTCCAAAATGAGTCAAACTGAAAAATAGCTGAAAAAAAAAAAAGTTCTCTATAAGTGCTGTTTTTCACCCATTTCTATTTAAGTTTCTAATTTTCCATGGGCAAGTCATACACGATCGTTATAAAGCTTGGGTCGTCTTCTCTCGTGGATGAAGTGACCCGGGAACCCAGGATCGCCAACATGTCGAATATCGTGGAAACCGCAGTCAAACTTCGTCGAGCAGGCCATAAAATCATCATCGTGTCTTCAGGTGCCATTGCTTTCGGTATGAAGAGAGTTGGAATCACCACCAAACCATCGAAGTTATCTTCGGTCCAAGCTTTAGCGTCAATAGGACAAGGAAGACTCATAGGGTTATTCGATGATCTCTTCAGACAAATCAACCAAACCATTGCCCAGATTTTGATCACCAGAAACGATATAATGGATTTTACTCAGTATCGAAATGCCACCAATACCATCAACGAACTCTTGTCGATGGATATCATCCCCATTGTAAACGAAAATGATACGTTGTCTGTGGCAGAAATCAAGTTTGGTGATAATGATACCTTATCTGCGATTACTGCCGGAATGGTTCATGCTGATTACCTATTTTTGATGACAGACGTCGAATGTTTGTATAATGATAACCCCCGGACAAATCCCGAAGCCAAACCGGTGTTGTTGGTGGACAAAATTGACGATTTGGCGGTGAAAACCGATACGGAAGATGCTGGAGCTGGTTCTAAAGTAGGCACTGGAGGTATGACCACCAAATTGATTGCTGCCGAATTGGCTACTAATGCTGGGGTCACCACCATCATCTCTCTTTCCACACAACCTCAGTATATTTTGGATATTGTTAAAAACATCCAGGAAAACGATGAGGCCCATCTCTCGATTTCAGAACAAACTCAACTTATAGGCCGAGAAATCAAAGCTAAACGTCTTCCTCTACATACCCGATTCTTGGGATTGTCGCGTGACGTTCAAATACGGTCCGACAGAAAGCTTTGGCTTCTCCATGGGTTGAAAACGAAGGGAGCTTTAATCATCGACCAAGGTTGTTTCGATGCCCTAACCAGACGAGACAGAGCAGGTCTTCTTCCAGCAGGAATTGTCAGTGTGGAAGGAACATTCTTTGTCAGTGAATGTGTTTCCATTAAAGTTGTTCCTAGAAAAGACTCTCCATTGATAGAAGCGGTGGAAGTTGGGCATTGTAGAGTTAATTACAGTTCTATGGAAATTGACCTTATCAAAGGTCGTAAATCGCATGAAATCGAAAAGGTATTGGGTTTCGCAGATAGTGAGTACATTGCTCATAGAGATAACTTGGCATTTCCTCCTTTGGTAACTTCTTCCTCCTCTGTATCTCTTTCCAACTTCAACGAAGCCAAATAGACACTGCAGCATAGTTTGATTGTATTGATAAACTGTATCTAGATAATGCACATTTAATGATAGAATGCTAAATGGACTTCACCTGGTGTATCTAAAACTTCATACATAGAACATCTCTTTCAATGGAGCTAAAAAGTTAACATAAGATTCTCTTTCAACTTCTTCATTCTTTTGCTGGGTCGAAGCTCGTGATCTCATTTTCATGTGTAATCATTTCATGCCTCTCAATTTCCTGTTGCAGCCAAAATGATAAGACAAAAGTCCGCACATTTAACCCGTGCACCACATTAATCTCATATAACAGTGACTTCATCTCAAAACCTACTGTGCCGCCAACATCTTCCCGACAGATTTAGGCCCGTTGCTATGGACATTTCCCGCAACATCAGCGTATCCACTTCGCTGGGCCTACGAAAGAACATCCTTCTAAAGCCACTCATAGCGGACATCCCCATTGATCTTAGCAACACCTCTGTCAGTTGTATCTCCACATACCAGGCCAATTTGTACATAGGAACTTCCACCGGAGAAATTTTGCATTACCACAAGTTCGAGGATGCTCCTGATTATATTCTCATAGCCCAACTAGCCATCGGATCGGAAAAGGCGCCGATCCGGAAGCTTTTAATCCTCAATTCTATTGAACGAATGTTAATACTTAGTGGGAACACCGTACATGTGTATACCATTCCCGAGTTATCAACTAGCAGGATCAGTAAGATCAAAGATGTCAATGATGTTCTGTATTTGGCTCAACTTAATAAACAATTGACTAATCGCCAGCCGAATGAAAAAGTGATTTTCTTCACCTCCAAAAGCATACGGCTAGTCCAATTCAACTCAGACCTGATTAAATTGCTACGAGATATCAACTACTTGAAAGCAGTGAAGGGTGTTTCCTGTTCTTCGGGCACTTCAACAAACTATAGTAATTTGGCCTTGGTTGCCAATGATAAAAACTACGATATTGTCGACTTACAGCAAACCAGAAAGATTCCCTTGTTTGACTATAAAATGGGTTCTGAGGATGTGGAGCCGTGTATTCTTCCTTTTAAGTCAAATAATCTGGAAAAAGAAGAGTATTTGCTTACAGTGAAGTCTGATGACTTGACCTCGCTAGGCATGTTTGTCAATTCTCTAGGAGACGTGACTAGAGGAACATTGTCATGGGAAGCTTTAGGGTATCCTTCGAACGGTCTTGCAGTCTGGTGGCCGTTTATTGTTGGAGTTTTTGAGAAAAATGGAGGGAAACGGTTGGTGTTTAGTTGTTTGGAGTCTCTTGAAGTGTGCGAGAGTGTTGATGTAAGGGAAATGTATGTGAAAGAGATGAAGGAAGGGGATGAGGGGGAGGAAAATGTGTCAGAACTGCCGCCTGAGGTTCTAGAACAGGAAGAAGAACAGGGAGTAGGGCAGAAAAATACAGAACAGGAGACAGAACAGAAAGAAACAGAACAGAAAGAAACAGAACAGAAAGAAACAGAACAGAAAGAAACAGAACAGAAAGAAACAGAACAGAAAGAAACAGAACAGAAAGAAACAGAACAGAAAGAAACAGAACAGAGAGAAACAGAACAGGAGACAGGACAGGAGACAGAACAGAAAAAAACAGAACAGAAAGAAGAGCATTATTCAAGACAGGCAGAGGGGATGCCTAACGAACCTCCAGTAGCTGAAGAACCAAGCCACCTGCATGAACCTCAAGAACTCAACGAACCTGAGATAACAGATGTGAGAATACTACAAACAAACTCCGCTATTATCCTTGACGACACCGAACTCAGTTCCATGTTATCCAAAACCAAATTCAATTCCAGCGAAACTACCCCAGTCATTATCAACCTCTCCAGCACAATCTTATTGCATGATAACAAGGAAGTGTTCTTGTTATACGAAGCCAACAGCTTTCTCATTGTGTTTCAAGAAATAGTCACCGTATTTGAAACCTCCCAGCATACTCCCGAACTCATTAAGTCCAAAGTTGAAGTTCTAAAAACGCTTCAAGACGATAATCCTGACTTCCAGTTATTCATTCTGCAATTGGTGGATATCCTTAAGCTCTATCTCAACAAATCAGTTGACTCAGAAGGAAACTACCAACAAGGAAGTATACATCCGTCCATTACCTTGTACTTGTTGGATTGTGGGAACCGACTCCCGTTCACTATTCTAGACAATATCGAAGTCTTTGTCGGTATCAAACAGTTGATTGATTTAATAAAGAAGCTATCATTAAGTAATGACGATATCTTTTATTCCCTAATCAAAGTTTCATATGCTTACCGGGAAGACCTCAAACTAGCAGACTCAGCAATTCATGCGTTAAGATCCTTGATTTACGAATCACAAGCAAGTGACTTAGATAGTCTTCTTGATACGATCGACAATGATAAAGAGTTTTGGAAAAATGGCAGTGACGCTCATGTGCTCCAGTTTTTAAGGGAAAATTCTCATTATTATGCTTTGCTTAACATTCTTCTTTTTAATCTGGGCACTGGTGAAGATATTTCGGTGAAGATTTGTGATATGACTCTAAAGTTGTTAAGGCAAGAGCTTATTGACGGCCAATGTCCGTTGCTGGATAAACATCTCAAATCGACACAGCACTCGGTCGACTTGGTGGCCATAACCTTCAACGAACTACAGCATAATTTTAGTGATGGAGACAAGTACATGAAATATCTTTTAGAAATTCTAAAACTATTTCCTGCTGAAGGATTGGAGTACTTGAAGAATAACAAGAACAGCATTCATAAATCAACTCACAAGACTATCATGAATGAAATCTCCAAATCACACCGGGGACAAGTAGACTTTTCTGCTCTCAAATTAGAATATCTTGAAGCCAGCTTTCAAGAGGAGATTACCGAGAATGGAGAATATGGGGAAAATACTTTAGATGAGTTGCTACTTGAACTCACAAATGTTTATGTCAACTCTGAAAATGAAGTGAACTCGAATAATTTCTTCATTCTTAGGGAAACTTATCGATTAGACCATCCATTAACAGACTCGCAATGGCCCAAGCCAAGCTGGATCCAATTCCTTCAAATTAACGGTATCAAGAGTGAATGTAAGGACTTCGTCAACCTTTACCTTCGGATTTTTGAGCTTTTATTAATCAGACAACTTCATAATCAAAAGTCTCTGAACGATTTCCAACAGGTGAAAACATTACTTCTGGATAGTTATTTGAAGATGGTAATGGAGGATATGGAAGCAAATGATATAATGAACCAACTAGTAGGTTTCTGTGACTTTTCGAGTGCTGAATTCTATGCTATATTCCATCGTCTACCATACCCAAGTAAATCAAGTTTATTCTCAGAACTAGAGAAGAGCCAGCTCCATTTTTATACTGAAAAATCTCCAGACAGTGTCAAAGATGATTTAACCCATATTTTCAATCGGTACATGGAATCGGATAGCGAACTTCATGGTAAGATTCTAGCCACCAGGCACTTCTTTAACTCGTACGGAAGTGAGTATTTCACGCCGTTGGAGGTTTTACAGCTCATTCCTGAGTTTGTCCCCCTTGCATACGTAAGAGATCATATTCTTACGATCTTAATCAACTCGGAGTCGACAAAAAGAACTGCGGTGCTCAAAAAGGTGTTGAGCAGAGCGGACTACAAGCTCAACGAAAGGTTGGTAAAGGAATTGGTATAAATAATGTATAGACAGTACATGCTTTGTAACTTACCAATGAAAGATGCTTTAATATTTCTTCCAGTTTGTTCTTCATTTTCTTTTATTGCTTTGAACGATACATGAGTCGAGGAGTCAAGGCAGCAATGGTATGGAGAAGTAAACTCGAAGGTACCAATCGATATGCTATTCTCCTTGATGTCTTTTCTTTACCCTATTCTAGTAGCTCTATCTTCTATTCCGGTATACTTCCTGTTCTACTTCTTTGTTCTACTTCTTCATTCATTTCTCCTCTCTGTCTACTTACAAAAATCCAAATATCTTCAATAAATAGTCAAAGAGCATTCCAATCCACATGATTTCTCCTGTTCTGATATTTCCCGTAAATGAGGCCCAACAGCTTTTTGGATCATCTAAATCGGTTTTTTTGATTTGAGAGAATAATCTCGAGAATCCCCATGCTCCACTAAGATAAAAGAATGGCCCCATAGCATTTAAGGCCCCAGCACCGAAGTAGGTGATTGCTTGGGCCGTACCCAATCCGTACAATATTGGTTTGGTTTTTTCGCCCCATGCCAATGCTGTAGACTTTATTCCGGCTTTGATATCGAATTTCTTATCCTGATGGGCGTAAATGGTGTCATAAATCATACACCAGATGAAGTTAGACACAAATAATGAACCGGCCACTGCCAAATTTAATGGGGCTCCCACTGCTGGGAATCCCAACAAACAGCCCCAACTGAAACAGATGGAGAGCATCGCTTGAGGGTAGTAGGTAAATCTTTTGAACAAAGGATAAGCGAATACGAATGGGAGAGAAAGCGCACCCAAGTAGAAACATTCAAAGGGCAAAGATAATAACACCACCAATCCAGCTAAACATTGGGCCACAAGGAAAGCCGAGGCCTGAGGAACAGTGACCCGGCCACTGGTGATGGGTCTTTCCATTGTACGAGCAACCTGGTTATCTAAGTCTCTATCCCAGATATCATTGATGGTGCAACCAGCGCCTCTCATGATGACAGCACCGATGGAAAATAGCGCCAACGCCGAAAACGACGTCACCAATGGAGCGCTGATAGCGTACGAAGCCATGGTGATCCCCCAGAAGGAAGGAATGAGAAGCAACAACGTACCTACGGGTTTCTCGAGTCTCATCAATTCAGCATAGGGGATCCATTTTTCTGGGAGCTTGGACACGAACGGACCCAAACCGGCCAAGCGGGCCAATCTGGCGGCCTCGAGTTCCTCGGAGGAGAACTTACTGCGGTTGATTTGGAGTTGTGTGAGCGGCGGTTGTTCGGTGGTGGGTTGTTGGGTGGTGGCTCGTATAGAAGCATGAAGCGATCTGAATGCAGGGGAAGAGATTGCAATTGGACGGAATGAGGGGACAGGAAACGGCCAGATCGAGCGCGGCGAGAGCTGGAACGACGGCCTGAGAAGAGTTCGGGAAATCATTACGATCAATCGAGAAATACTAGAGGTTAAGAAGAAAAGGTTGCGAATGTGAAAGGTGAAAGTGAAAAATTGAGCCTTATTGGTCGCATTTCGCGCGCGCGACTGTAAATCGGCTGAAGATGCAGGCCAAACGACTGTAACTCGGCTGAAGCTGCCGAGGGAAGAGGCTGAACAGGTGTTATGAGCACAATGCTTCGGGGCCGAGATTGATGTTATGAGCGGAGGAATGGGATTTTGCAGCAAAACAGAGCCAAAAAAATTGGCCGCCACCGTTGCCAGGCGACCAGTTGACTGGACGTGTGGAAGACAGCAGGCCCACGCGGGTCCATTGAGAGTCTACGGCTGGGCCGGCACTGCCCAAATCTGGCCGAATCTGGCCCAGAATGGTAGCCTGTTGGCCAAGAATTGGCCCGTGTTTTTTTTGCCGTACATCAGAAAAATAATGAGATTACGAAAACAACTTCTACGCGTACTATCATTTTCACCACATTTGAATTGTATTCCTATTCTTTTCTATCCCTTCTTCCGTTTCTTTTCTTTTCTTTTCCTTCCTTTCTTTTCTTACCTACCGTTCCTTTCCTATCTTTCCTTTCCTACCCTTCCTTTCGTTTCTTCTTATCCACCAGAATGAAGAGAACCACTTTCCTCACATTCGTGGTGTTTTTGGCCCAATTGTCGTATATCCTCGCCGAAACCAACTACCGTGGTGTCGAATACTTAAACTACGACTCCAGAGGATCCGTGTGTGCTCCCGTGTACGCTGAGCCCGGCACCGAAGCATTTGTCGAAGTAAGCATCCGGTCCTTGGTCGTGAAGGAAAGTATCAGAGTTCCTGACCAATTGACAAAATACGAGATCCCGACGTTAATCATCCGCAGACAAGACCTCATGAAACTCAGAAATGGTTTGGCCTGGCATTCCTACGATCGACTCTATGAGTTTGACCACGACGACTTGGTTATATCCTATTACTTCGACAACTCCACCAAGAGCTTCAACGTGGATGTCAAAGGTGATCCCATTGATTCCCTGCGATACTTCAATGGGAACTTCTCCGTTACCAATCCCATCAAGTTCCCAGTGTCCGCCAATGACGTCTATTGTGTGTTCATTTTACCCCCACGCAAGATGGGAATCAAGTCCTTGAATATCCCCGTAGTATTCAAAAACTCCTACGGTTATCTCTCGTATCCCTCGCATGTTGTTTTGCAGCAATCAAAATTGGCCATGACAATTCTGTTCATCGAAGCTGGCTTGATCTTGTTGGCGGCCTTCAAATACAGAAAAACGTCCCAGTTGTCCGAAATTTCAAAGGCTGTCGTCTTCTACATATTCGTTCCCTTCTTCACTCTTAATCTAGTGGAAATGCTTTCAATGATGATCAAAAATCGAATCGAGCCGACTCGTTTAGATGGCGTCTATTTCCTCATCAAAACTGTCATTTTATTTCTCAGAAAGTTATTGTATATTTTCGTGGATTATTGGATTATTCTATTTGCTATGGGCTATGGAGTGGTTTATCTTCGGGCTCCTGCAAATCAAAAAATTCTCCCTTCGCATCTACAGAAATTTGCTAATACCCTATTGATTCTTAATCTCGGGGCATTGGTGGTGGACGATTTTATCGACCTTATGTTCAATTATGACTTTGCCAGTGATCTCCCCGATGACTTATCTAAACTCAGCCCTTATATTAACCACAATTTCTTGTCTACAGCTCAAGACGTTGCTCGGTTTTTGATGGGTATTTTCCCCATTGTTTGGTTCTCCTTTGTATGCAATTACTTCTTGGCAACCAAAAAGACCGTTGGAAACAAGTTAAACAAGAAGTTCACAATAACAATCGTGGCTGCAATTTTGATTGAAATTGGTGTGGTCTTATTCCAGGTGGCCTATGCCCTTACGAAAGAACCCCAACGTCCTGAACCTTACACGGGAAAGGGAAATTGGCCAGAAATACAATCTCGCTTGCAAGCTTTTGAAGATAAAGCGATTTTCAATTCTGGGCAACAGCAAGCTATATTTTGGGTACAGGATGTGAACATTCAGTTGCTGATTCTTTTGTTCTACTTCTTTTGGATCAGAGACAATAGTGGGTTGAAAATGAAGGAGTCTAATGGAGATTATGAACTAGTGGATCAATCTGCCTGATTCTGATACATGTATTTCGTAGTATTATTATGGATATTTTGAACCAACAGCGTAGCTTGTAGACTGTTTGCCGATATTTACTTTTGCAGTCAGAAGCACCAGACATCATACGACTCTCTGATATCATCAACTGGCGTAGTATTCTCTCACTGGCTCATTAGATCCTGTTCGTCAAACTGCTCAAATTCAGATTCCCCATTAACCAATCTCTCTCGGATCACCTTATGGCCATCGATGAGTGCTTGTAAATCAGCCAAGTCCGGGATTCCTATGGCTCCGTCGGGCTTGGGGGTAAACGTCTGTCGACACATAGGACACAATCCTTTCGACGTATCCTGCTCCAACCACTTCAATATACAATGAAGATGGAAATTATGAGTGCATCCACCTCCTAAAACTAAAGGGCACTCATCACCAGGGTATTTACATGAGGGACAAGTGCCATCAAACGAAACACGACAAATCCCACAAAGCTCGTCAACGTAGTCCGAGGCATCTTCGTTGTCGTCTGTCAACTTCCAGTGCCACGTTGATACCGCCTGCCACTCTAATATATTGACTTTCATGGGTTGTGATGGGATAAAGTAGAACTGTTTTTGTTTACTTAAAAGAATAGAGCGCGCAGAAATATACAGAGCCGGTCGGACAAAAAAATGGGCAGAAATGGGTCAGAGATGGACAGAAAGCGAGATAAATGGACAGAAGTCTGATAGAGATCAGGCAGAGACAAAAAATGTGGGGCAAGATATGGTCCCGAGTGGACAGAAGCTGGCGGTTGAGAAAGGTTTATATTCAGCTAAATTTAGTAGAGGAAGGGGATCGAAAGTTGAATGATGCACTTAATAGACTAACCTCATTGAATTCTTCAGGATAACTCTGCCGCTTTGTTCTCTTTTATCATCAGAGTCTATTTCCTCTTTATATTCTACTTTTTGGGGTTGCATTTCTTGGGGTGTGCATTTCTTGGGGTGAGCATTATCTTCTCCTCCAGTTTGACATATTTTCTGCCCTTTTTTGCAGCCTCATTAATTCACTCCCACTGTCAGCCACGGTCTTCGAATTGTTCAGTACACTCTACAACTTGTTCATCCATGGTCCACTACTTATCTGTTCACTACAGTCTGCGATTTGTTCAATACTCCGAACTGTCTGTTCAGCATACTCCGTGTATTATTCATATCTTTTTATGTCCTCTTTCCATTGGATTGATCCTGGGGTTGAAATCCACAGTGAGGCTTTACAGTTGGGTCTTCTTGTAGACCAACCCTTTAAAAATGTCAAAAGAATTACCGTCCGGCTGCAATTCCAACTTCTCATGGTTCCGCACATCCTCAACCATCAAAAGACCATATTCAGGAGTAATTCCCTTGATCGTACAGGTTCTCATAGCAGTTCCATCTCCGGAGTCTACCTTCACTGTTTGATCGGAGTGAAACCATCTCTTATAGTATAAAGGCAAGAATGGTTTGAGTCCTGAATGGGAAAACACACTATAGAACTCATCCATGATAAACATCAATTTTGCAAGCAATAATTCATGACGGTATGGAGGAAGCTTTTTTAATCCTTTGGCTGCTCTGATAACATTCAACTTATCAAGAACAATATTTAGCGATGTGGTGGGAGCAGCATTAGAAACGTTGACTCCACATCCCCATACAAGATGGAATTGCCTGTTCATAAATTGAGAGTTGATAAGTGCCCCTGAGATTTTGGCATATTTCTCGTCGTCTCCTTCCACGGTGCTGTTGGTGATATCCTTATCGGAGATTTGGCTGTAATAGTCTGGTTTTAATGCATAGATATCATTGGGCCACTTCAACTTAATGGGCATGTCTTCGTATCCTACTCCAGTACCAGGAGAAGTGCTACCATAGCTCAAGATAGCTTCAATCATGGCTAGCCCACATAAGTACTGGAGAGTGACAATTGAAGAGTTCTGGCGGGTATTATTGGGCACTTTGAACAAAATAGACAGCGCCATCACTCCCTTGGGGTTGATCCAGACGTTACCTCCTCTGCCTCGGCCAGCTACCTGGGTAGTGGCAGTAAGAACGAAGCCGGTGGGGAGGTGCTGCAACCACCCCGGATTCTGGTCAAGGAGAGTATTGGTGGAGGTAACAACTTCTCCGTAGCCTATTATGGACCCAAACCCAAAACTATTGTAGCTATGGCTGGCACGAAGCTCGCGTAGGTGGGTAAAGTAGTCTGACATGTTGAAGTAAGGTGTTGAGTTAGGATCAGGCAAATTTGTGCCAGAAAATATCTTGAAATGCTTAGGGATACTATTAAGGTTGTCGAACTCATTTGTTTCACCAGCGGTAGAGCTGATGATATACTCATGATCGTTTTCACTTTCATCGTGGAACACAAGAGTATCGTTCTTGTCCTCCACTGTATTACCAATAAAGTCCAATTTATCCTTTAAATCAGTCAATAGTTCTGTCGCTCTATCAGGAAGCAACGATCCGATGAACACCGGGGTCAATTTTGGGATTGAAACATCCGCATCTTCATTGACTTTTAGTCCAATTTTCTTTAAACAGCCTTGGAGAAAGCGCTTACGATTTAGGTCGGTGTCTGGGTCCAGCAACACCGAAGCAACCGACTTGAACACCAAATCATCGTCCGAAGGTTTCATCAACGATGCGGCGAACTCTGGATGGCTCCCGGTCAACAAGACGTCACCCTTTCCTACTTTACAGTACACTGCGGCAGCCATGTCATCGCTGCCGGAGGTTTTCACGTCCAAAGGTTCGGTGTAGCTGGCCAACACTTCGACTCCCTTCATTTTGGCGGCATTGAGAAACACACCTCCTCCATTGTAATAATTGTAGACTACCGGGGGCACATCAGGGAGATTTACTGTCAAGGGAGTGGCTCTAGCTCCGTGGTGGGATTCGTATAAAAAGCCAGAATAGGCGGTTCCGGCGATGGTACCAGGATAAAACCCGAGTTCTCTGGGGCCTGATACTTCCATGGGAGTACCGACTTCAAACTCACAGCGGGACGAAGCGTAGTAGGCACCAGCACAGAAGCCGATGTATTTACCTCCTTTTCGAACAAATTGTTTGATTCTCTCATTTCCCGGCCCGTTCAAAACCTTGCAGTATGGCAAGTCAGCTCCACCGGGTATCACCAAACACGCCGTTTTGAACATCCAGGGATCATTTAGAAGGGCCGACTCCGACACCGTAACCACCGCATAGTAGGGTGAGAGATGGAGCCGGAGGGACTCAATGGTGTGTTTGATGCTTTCGGTGGTGGCTCCCTGCCCGGAGTAGACAAGGACGTTCATTCTGGCGGCGTTAAATAGTCTGGAAAGCACTGTGGAGGGAAGTTGGAGGCTGTTGAAGAGAAGTGAAGGAGAGCAGTGAAAGAGAAAGTGCAAGAGTGAGGAGAGATGTACTGGTGCGGAAAAATAGGCCGGAGTTCGGGGCCAAATATTGGGCGGGATGGTGCGAACTGTAGGCCGAGACGGGCCAACACTTTGGAGGAGATGGGCCAAAACTTACCCGGAGTGGATTGTGCGAGGACTAAAACTTGGGCCCATCCTGGTACCGTGCGCGGCATACACTTAAGCCATCTCACATTTGAAACAAAAATAAACCTCTTTCCTACAAAGACAGAACCTATTCCACATCATGGAACCAGTAAGCCAAACTCCGTCTATCCAGCTCAACCCGCGACCGGGCTTCGTGGTAAAGACCCGAATTTTGGACTCGTCGAAGCCATTCAAATATGGCGTCAACACCAAGGTGTTCATCAATATCTGCTACGATGCCCAGGTGCCCAAGCCGCCCATTGACTTTGATCCGGCGGTGGTTTTCCCGCTAATCATCGATAACAAGTGGGAAATCCCGCTTATAGTCAGCCAGGAGAAGTCCGATAAAGATAAAAAGGGCCAGCCGTCCTACGTCTACGACTGCTGTGTCAACCAGCAGAGTTTCCATTGGGTGCAGACCAACGGAGACTTACGGTCAATTGTGATCGAATGGTGCTTGGAGTCGATTGAGTTGTTGTACGAGATGACTCTTGAGCGAGAATACTCGATTCCGAAGATGCTCAGCAAGGGAGAGTTGTCAAAGACAGAGATCCGCAGCGATGAGTTGGCAGAGGATGGATTCCAGAGGAAATTGCTGGAACTTAAGGCCAACGAAGCCATGGGGCTCATTGAAGAGTTGCGGGGGGAGAAAGATAAGGGGGAGGATGATGAGTGGGAGGACTTGCCTGATCTAATGAACATTGGCGGCGGAGGGAAGAAGCCGTTGATTGAAGAAATCAGCGAGATGAAAATAGGCCCCGGGCCTGGGTCCACGTCGGGTCTGGAGCATGTGTCTGGGCCCGCATCTGGGCCCGCGTTGAGTCCTGTATCCAATTCCCAGTCCGGTCCTGGGCCCACATCTGCTCCCTCGTTGGGCCCTGCTCTGTCCAGCTCTGGCCCCTTTTTGGCCCCAAGGCTGGGGCCCGCCAGAATATCCTTCGCCCTTCAGTATCCCCAGCCCAACGTCATTCGTATCGACTTCGCCCACCCCATCCCTCAACTCTCTGCTTTCCACACCACTCACTCCATTGTCCTCCAGAACCACGACCCAACCTTCTTCTTCACCCAGTCGTCGCCCGAAAAGTTGGAGATCCCCGCCAAAGCCGCATTGAGTTCCCTCCGCAGCTTTTACGTCAAACCGGAAAATACCCTATACTTTTTTTTTTGATCGTCGTGTGCGTCGGTCGCATTTTAGCGGTTATCTCTTATCCGCTAAGATAGTAAATCTCATTGTCCTTTATTAGATGCACAGTCTTTTTTTGGCCCTATCCCTGACCTTATTCTTCTTTATTGGCCCATTCCTGACTTTCTTCTTCTTTATTGGCCCTATCCTCATCATTCGCCATGACATCTGAGGAACTCCTGCTTCTTCAGGAAGAACAACCAGTCACTGCTAAGCAGGAAATCAAGTACATCGTGGAATCCTCTGTTCCTCTTGTGGTGTCGTTTTTGCTCCAATATCTCCTCTCCGTCACCTCGGTCTATGCCTCCGGCCAATTGGGCTCGCAAGAGTTGGCCGCAGCCACCTTGGGCCTCTGCACTTTCAACATCACCGCCTTGGCCATCTACCAAGGTATGGCCACCAGTCTCGATACCTTCTGCTCCCAGGCATACGGCCAAGGGAATCACCATAATGTCGGGCTCTATTTCCAAAGATGCTCGCTTATCATGCTAACTGTCACCGTGCCACTCACGCTCGTTTGGTGGAACTCCGGGGCCATTTTGCTGTATATGGTGGCAGACCCCGAATTGGTGCAAATGGCCCAAACCTACCTTCGGATCTTGATCCCTTCAACCCCGGCATTGTTGTTGTTCGAAGCGGGCAAACGGTTCTTGCAAGCCCAGCACATCTACCACGCAGCTACCCATATTCTTGTGATTGCAACACCATTGAACTTCGTGTTGAATTGGTTGCTTGTTTGGCACCCAACTTACGGTCTTAAGTTCAAAGGTGCCCCATTATGCTCGGTGATTATCAACTGGTTCGTCACCTTGTCGCTTGCAGCCTATGTCTACTTCATAGACGGGAAAAAGTGCTGGGGTGGCTTGGATCTCCGTAAAGCATTACAGAATTGGGGGCCTATGCTCAGATTCGCTGTTCCCGGAGTCGTGATGGTCGAAGCCGAGTACCTCGCCTTTGAGATCTTGACTATTTTGGCTGCTGCTTTCGGTACCAACTCCCTCGCGGCCCAGTCCATTGCTTCGAACGTTGGGTCCTTGGCCTTCCAGCTTCCCTTCGCCGTGGCTGTAGTGTTCACCACCAGAATCGGCCATTTTGTCGGCCTGAGAAACATTCGTGCCGCCAAATTGGTCATTCGTATCTCCATTCTTGCAGGTGCTATCATTTCCACGTTCAACTTCTCCGTGGTGTTCTTTGGACGTCATTTCTGGTCGTCTTTGTTCTCGGAGGCCCCTGAGGTCACCAAAATCAGTAACCAGATATTAATTTTGGTAGGCTTGAACCAAATCGTTGATAGTTTTAATGTCCTCGGCGCTGGGATCTTGAGAAGTCAGGGAAGACAAAGAATTGGGTCCATTTTGAACTTGATTTCTTATTATGTCGTTGCTCTTCCCCTTGGCTACATTCTAGCGTTCAAGTTCGACTTCGGCTTGAAAGGACTCTGGTTGGGGTTGATTTGTGGTGTCATCTTCTTGACTTCCACCGAAGCCATCTGTGTGTACACCAGCAATTGGGCCGTCATCTTGAAGGAATCCGATGAAAGACATGATAATTAGGCATATATTTATATTCAATAGACAGCATACCAAATGATTCAGTCACTCTCGATAGCATAACGGTAAATTCATTTCGGGTCTTCACAAGGGCCTACTACTTCGTTTACTTTCTTTAAATTTATGGTCATATGACTAAAAAATTTCTTCCTTCTATTCATCACCCCTGTAGGTCTCCTTATGCCTACACTTTTGTTATAGTCCATATGCTATCTACCTAATGGTTTTGGTTTTGGTAAGCGCACGAAAAATGCACCCTCATCTCATCTCCGCTCTGTGCAGGTTTTTGATAGTGAAAAACCTTAGAGGCACCTTCTCTCCATCTGTATAATCCGACAATAAAGATGCCACCAAGACGGAGATTCGACAAAAAGTCGGCCAAGACGTTCAATATAGTGCACAGAGCACACGATGATGCCTTGTACTATGACAACGATGCTTCGGAGCACGTTTTAGTGCCTGCTCCCTCCAAGAAGGGAAAAGCTCCAGTTCCAAAGCTCCTTGCCCAGGAGAAGTACGACGCTACCAAGCGGATTTATACCACCGAAGAGCTTTCCAAGAAGTTGAACCCAGAGGAGATCAAAACCATCAGAGCCAACGAAGGGCTTGCAGCCCAATATGGGATTTATTTCGATGATTCCAACTATGACTATATGAAGCATTTGAAGCCTATTGGAGGCGGTGAAGGGGTTTTTATAGAGGCAAAGCAAGAGGATTCCAAGCCCAAGAACAAGAATATTGAAGACTTGTTCAAAGATCAATTACCTTCTGCGAAGAAGAGAGTTGTAGGAGCCGATGATCTCGAAAATATCCCCACCGAATTCCAAGGTTTCAATCCCAATCTTGATCCAAGGTTAAGAGAGGTGCTTGAAGCATTAGATGATGAAGCATACATTGAGGAATCCAAAGAACAGGAAGTTGAAGAAGGAGGAGAAGGCGATGATGATTTTTTCTCATCATTGTTGAAATCTGGGGAAGTTGATGATGAAGATGAATTTTATTATGGGTCCGATGCTGACCAGTACTATGATGATGACTACGACGAATGGGATTTGGATAATTACCAGGAGGAATATGATCAAAAGTATGATTCTGATTTGGAGCAGGAGATGCCCTACAATGAGGGAGAAGCCCCTGAAGAACTTGTCGCTGAGGGAGCTGGAATATCTCAAACTAATACCTCATGGGCCAAAGACGTGATGAAATTCAAATCCAAGATGAAAAACACCACTAATGAGTGGGACTCTGATGATGATTTTGAAGATGAAGACGAAGATGTAGTTCCTGACCTCCCGAGCTTCAGCCAAGAATCCACCGCCACGAAGAAGGTATCCAAAACGAAGCTCAGAAAGAAGAAAGGAGCAATGACCGACACTACCTCATTTTCGATGACTTCGTCAGCAAACTATAGAACCGAGGGACTCACGTTGCTAGATGACCGTTATGAGCAATACGCCAGAAGGTATGCTAAAGATGATGAAGAAGCAAACTATGAAGCATTCGACATCGAAAATGAGAGAACTGATTTGAATGGAATGTTGGATGATTTCCTTGATAACTACGAACTAGGCTCGGGAGGAAGAAAGTTGGTCAAGAAGAATGCTGAAAGAGACCGGCTAAAGGCAGCTGCTGATTCGGTGTCGAAAGGAAAATTGGCAATGAAAAGAAAGAAGGAGAAGGAGATGGAATCGTTGGGAAATTCTTTTGGTAACATGAAGTTCTAGACGTTGACGAAGAGATTTATTAGCATTTGATCCTGGATATCATTAAACATCATATATTAGAGTACAATAACTCGTAGTTGAAGAGCTTGCGTTAGTCCGTTAAGTCTTCTGTCTTCTTAAAAATAATTGATTAAATGCTCTGTAGAGTTGCGAAAATCTCAAGTGCTGCTATTTGCCCCGATACTTATCGTGGGCTTACATCTGAGATGCTACTGACTATACCGTAGGATAGATAATGTTGAATTCCTCTTCTTAGAGTTACTGAATTATCGCCTTTATTGCAGTTCTTGTCGGCTCTAAAGTGAGGAATATTGCAAAAGTAAAATTTGCTAGAAAAAGTCAAAAAAGCTGAAAAAACTCAAATTTTTGAAAAAAGTGGAAAAATAAAGAAAAATTTCCCACAATTAATTACTTCACCTAAGATAACTGCAAAAGTTCAATTTTTTTGAAAAAATACAAAATTTGAAATTTATGTTCAACGCTTAGAAGTTGACAGAATAATAGATTACAATTGAATATCACTCTTAAGCGAGCTGCCTAACATCACTAATACTTCAGCGAGATACTTTCTTAACTGCACTAATACCTTTTTCAGCAACACAACCATACACCCCATTGACAGATATAACGGAACAGTCCAACCTTGAGTAGACTGTAATGTCTTAAGAGTCCCTTCAATGTCAGCTCTGTCTGTCCTCAAATCAAGGATTAGCAATTAGCCATCTCACTTTTTCGCAGTTTTACACCCAGTAACAGAACTTTTCGTGCTAAACAACAATCGAAGCCCATAAATGAATTTGGTTGGATATAGTGAATGCTCGATTAATATTGAAGATGATGATAAGCACAGATTTAAGCTTCACAAACTGATTTTTCACAAGCCTAACTTTGTACTATCTAAGTAGCTAGAACAGCGATTAACTTTTTGATGTTTTCTAAAAAATTTTCCAAGAAACGTCTATGATCTTGTACGCCTTTTGTTTTCCCGTATTTTAGAGTCTATGTCAACTTTCTTACATAGGCGGTTTAGAGCCAGTATCTGCCTGCTTATGTTCAGTTAGCCGTTTCACTTATTAACTTAACCATCATGGATTCCTAATTTTAACGGTTAAATACGCTTCTTCCTCCATTGCCTTTATTATACAACAACAAGAGTCCTCAGTCTGTGGGTCTCCCTTGGTACCTTCTGTTTTGCATCCATTTACTTACCGGATGAAGGCAATTTAGTCTCACGTGACAATATTATCTGCAGGATTGTCATTAAAATAGTCGCCCATCAGAGGTTCGTCTCATCATTCACAGACAGAGAAGCCACGTTTTGTTGGATAGCCTTCAGGTTATAGTGTTATTATAGAGTTGTTCCTGTTGATACTCCTGCTGATATTGAATTTGGGTATATTATTCTGTTTAAATTCCATTCATCATTCGGAGTCTAGAACATATTATTGTTTTTTTAAGTATTATACTTATTGGCTATCTATCCACTTGCTATCCATTTGCTAGAAATATTAAAATGACATCGTATCATTCGGTAACGTCTGTTTCCAAGGTGTATGCTGATGTTTTATCCACCAAAGCCCAGAGCTACTGGGACTACGAAAACATTAACATCAAATGGAATGCCCAGGAGAACTACGAAGTAATCAAGAAATTGGGCCGTGGAAAGTACTCAGAAGTGTTTTTGGGTATTGAACTCACCAAGGGTGAAAAAGTGGTGATCAAAGTATTAAAACCAGTGAAGAGAAAGAAAATTAAGAGAGAAATCTCTATTTTGAAGAACTTGGTCGGAGGTCCGAACATTGTGGGCTTATTAGATGTGGTAAGAGAACCCCAACTGAAAACGCCAGGGTTGATCTTTGAACATGTGGACAACATTGATTTCAGAACTTTGTACCCTACGTTTACTGATTATGATATAAGACACTACATGTATGAGTTATTGAAGGCTTTGGATTATTCACACTCGATGGGGATTATGCATCGAGATGTCAAGCCTCATAACGTGATGATTGACCATGAACTTAAGAAAATTAGGCTTATTGACTGGGGGTTGGCTGAATATTATCATCCTGGAACAGAATATAATGTTAGAGTTGCATCGAGGTACTTCAAAGGACCGGAATTATTGGTAGACTTCCGCCTTTATGATTATTCGTTGGATTTATGGTCTTATGGATGTATGTTTGCTTCTATGGTGTTTAAGAAAGAGCCATTTTTCCATGGGAAATCGAATACTGATCAATTGGTTCAAATTGTAAGAGTTTTAGGGTCTGATGATTTACACAAGTACTTGCAAAAGTATAATCTTACCCTCAGTGAAGAATATGAAGATTTAGGATATTATAATAGAAGACCTTGGAAAAGATTTGTCAATGAGAATAACCAGCATCTTGTATCGGATGAGTTTCTCGACTTGATCGATCGTTTGTTGAGATATGACCATCAGGAAAGACTCACAGCAAAGGAGGCCATGGATCATCCATACTTTTATCCTGTCGTAAAAGGACCACAATGAACTGTGGCGAAGCTATAAACTAAACCTGCGGCAAACCTATAAACTAGACCCGCGGAAGGGCTAGCAAGTAAGTCCTTTCAGATAACCACCTGCGAATGAGAGCCCAAGAGCCAGGAGCCACGGCAAACAAAATTATAAATGCTGGATATACGATACGGCCTTATAAGCATAGGCGCGAGCAACTGAATTTTCAATAAGTAGGGTCATGATTTGTTCGATATCATGTCTTTATCTCTACTATGATTATCCTTCCGCATGCTTTAAATCTACAATATGTCTCACCATTGCTTCCCGATCTACGACTATCTGCGACTGTGATTGTAAACCATTCCTTGATCGTTAACCTTTTATCTGATGTAAAGCCCCATTTGCATCAGTTCTCCTATATATACCTTTACAATGTACTAATTATTCTCCAGTGCCTCTAAACGGTGTAGTTCGATAAAATTCAATGACAATACAGAGAATTTTGCTAGTATTCTAAGTATTATTTTGCTCGTAAAGAGCCTCATTCGGTTTAATAGAACATCGATCCTCATTTCGAAATTCGTCGATAGGTATCCGATCGGGGATTGTCGAAATTTACGTTATTTTTTGACGTACAACGGCAAGTAGTTCGGAGTTCGAGGCTTATTTTTACTTTCTATACATCTCGTTTCTTAAAATGGTAATCAAAGCTGGATGTGGAAAGCGATATCCTCCTAAACTGCTGGAAGTTTTTTATGGGTGGCATATTTCCAGAGCCGTCCATAACATACTTGAGCGATATGTAAGCCCAGATTATATAAGGTAAGCATCGTATCTATTACAACCTAGAGTATCATAAGTATATCAATGTTCCAAAGTATGCGAAAATAATGCAGCTCCTGCAATCTCAAAGTGACACACAGCATGTTTAGATCACCAAATAGTATTAGATTTATTTCTCTCGAATAATAGATATTACCTCTAATAACAAGCAACTTCTGTAAATATTAGCATGATATTTTCTGACTAAATTTGAGTTATTGAGAGGTCATTTTACCCACTTAGCTTGTAATCCCTCCTTCTTTTGCCTATTGTGGATTTTGCTTCTTTGAAAACACATTGTCCCATGAATTGATGTATGTTACTTGAGCAACGTTATTATTAATTGGCAGACGAGAATCCTTTAGATGTGCGAACACATACACATAATTGCTTCTCTGGTTACAGCAAGAATACTATATTCACATTTGGGCGTTTAAAGAATCCTTGGGGTGGCTTTGTACTGTACCTCTGGATTCCCCCATCCAATATCCGTGTGCAAAAGAGAATTAGTCTAATGACTTTCCTCTGCTGCATAGTTTATAATTTTTATGAATGGCTCGGTTTCATACCTTCAGTTTACATAACCCAAGAGCTAATCACTGCCACACAATGCCGCACAAGTAAAATATTGTAAATGTGCACTTGATTTTGGAATTTGTTGAACTCTTCTAGAGCTCAAAATCCAAAATACAAGATGAAATCGGAATTAAATACTTGGGGTGGTCTCTTTTAAGCGTATCATTGAGTTGCCGTAGAGCCAATGAATCGAAAAAAATTTTGATGAATGACGCATTCGTAACTATTTGGTAAAGGCATGTCCGAAGTGAGCGGAGAAACAAATTTTGCATCAAGTTAGATTTTCAAAATAATTCTTTAAGCCACATGTCAACTGAAAGGAACATCTGCCTAGACCTGTAAATAATCTGTCACGAAAGACTTTATTGTTCCACTTTTCTCCTAACTGCTTGTCTTTACGTTTCAAATAGCTATCGCATTTGGGAAGATCTATTCCGCCATTGATATGTGACGGTAACAATGTAACAAAAAAAGGAAGTATTGGCTGCTGAGTCACGGAAAAACTCCAATTGCTTATTCACCAGTCATGTACGCAAAATCACCAGTATTAGAACTAACGTCTTCGGTGTTGTTTGCTACTGGAACCCTTCTTTACCACTCCTGTTCGCAATATCAGTCTTCTTCGAGCTCATGTCTTTAGTGCTCTTTGTTGCCAAAACCCTTAATGCCCAACAGCCGTGGGTGCTGACAGGGTATTGTCTCTTCAAGCAGCGTATGAAATACAGCGAAACAATAGCTGGACCTTTGGTGGGATAAAGAAAGGGGCCATATGCCTTTCATCTTCCGTAATAATACTCACTCCATATTGCTCATGCTTATATCCTACAACTTCTCAGTTATCGCTTTTTTGATCTCCAAAAGCATATCAAGATCGACCAATTTCAGTAGCCTCCGTATTGATGCCTTTGCTAGCTCCAATGCTCCTTTGAGTCCCTATAGTGCACTAATTGTGCTCGGTGGAGAAGCTTGTTCGATGAAATTCTATGATGTTCGCGCCCAAAAAAAAAATTATATAAAATCTGAAGTTGTTGGCTGTAAATTTTCACTCCACTTTAACCAAACACAGAATGTCCAATTCTAAAGTATTTTTCGATATCACCGCAGGAGGACAACCAAAGGGCCGTGTGGCTTTCCAATTGTACAACGATGTTGTCCCTAAAACTGCAGAAAACTTCAGGGCGTTGTGTACTGGAGAAAAAGGTGAATCTCCAAAATCCGGTAAACCTCTCCATTACAAAGGTTCTTTGTTCCACAGAGTCATAAAAGACTTTATGTGTCAAGGAGGTGATTTCACCCATGGCAGTGGTATTGGAGGTGAGTCGATCTACGGAGAGAAATTCGAAGATGAAAATTTCCAGAAGATCCACGATAAACCATTCTTATTGTCCATGGCCAATGCCGGACCTAACACCAACGGATCGCAATTCTTCATCACTACGGTACCCACTCCCCATTTGAATGGTAAGCATGTAGTTTTTGGTGAAGTAATTGAAGGTAAATCCATTGTTCGTCAACTTGAAAGATGTGAAAAAGGTGACGGCGACAAACCCAAATTGGACTGGGTGATAAGTGATTGTGGTGAATTGCCAGCTGATTACGTCCCTCAACCCAAAGCGGCCGTTGATGATGGTACCGGTGACATTTACGAAGAAATAATGGCCGATGATGATAATATTGACATCAATGACCCTGATTCCGTGTTGAAAGCAGTGGCTACATTGAAGGAGATCGGTACTAAACTCTTAAAACAGGGTGATCTCAGAAAGTCTCTAGAAAAGTATCAAAAGGGTTCCAATTTCTTAAACGAATACTTCCCCGATGACTTGGATGCGAACCACCTCAAAACATTGAACCAGCTCAAGTTATCACTCTATCTTAATACTGCGTTGGTGGCATTGAAGAATAAAGATGGGAAGAAATCCGTCGCAGCTGCTGCCGAGGCTTTGCAAGTGGATGAGATCGACGAAAAATCACAATCAAAGGCCCTTTACCGTAAAGGTATGGGATACTTATTAACCAAAGATGAAGATTCGGCGCAAGAGTCACTTGAAGCGGCACTTGCATTAGCCCCAGGAGATCAAGCCATTCTTTCAGGGTTGGCTCAGGTAAAAGCCAGTGCAAAAGCCCGTCGTGACAAACAAAAGAAGGCAATGGCAAAATTCTTTTCCTAATTATATTGTGTATTCTGCTCCTCATTCATATACTTCGGAAAATAACAAAAATATGGAGTCAGTATCCATGTAGTCCCCTTATTTGGGATTAAGACAGCTTTTTGTATCGGTGGTTGAGGTAATTTTGTAAAATCTGGATATAAGAGTTCTATCAAGATTTAACATCTGTAGGCAATTTCGACTTCAAGATTCTTCAGCTGGTACTACAGAAACATGATCATATCGGAATTTTCACTAGGAATCCGATCGGCGTATTCGCACCCGAGTATTTTCTAGGCACAACCAACGTCATTGCCGGATTTAAGAGCGTATTTTTTCTGTCTAATACGGTCCTTGCTATGGTACAACATAGTTTCCGCCTAACCCGTTTCCAAGAAATTCCCATTTTTTCTATAAATCCAGCTGCAAGTCCGTCTATGTAGTATTTTCACCAACTCTCTCATGACGGAACCTATTATTCCAAAGCTGATTTCTGATAAACCTGGCGCGATATCAAATGCTGCAAAACCGATTGTTGCTACTCCCGATATGGCTGACGAGGTCTTTCCTCCTTTAGTTTCCGAGGCCTGCGATCAAGATATACCTGCTTCTAAAGTGTATGGGACGGAGACTCCTACCCCGGAGCTCTTAAAACAAGAAGACTTGTTCCAGCTCGCTAATAAATGGGTCACCAGGTTCAATCATGCATTGAGATCTCCAGATGCTCGTTGGAGTGATTTGTTTGTGTCTCACGTCTCATGGAGAGACCACTTGTGCTTATCATGGGACTTCCACCAATTTCATGGGCTTAAGAAAGTGTCAGAGATGCTCAGGAGTCAACAACCTAAATTTGGCTTGAAAGAGGTGGCCGTTGAAACCAACACTGCTCATGGTGTCTGCCTTCAAACAGTTCATCCGGCTACAAATACCGCCCCTCCAATTGAATGGGTCCAGCTAATACTCAGATTCAAGAACAAGTACGGTGAAGGTTTGGGGCTAGTCAGATTGGTAGCAGTTGAGAATGCTGTCAAGGGGTTTACCATTTATACTGGATTAGAGAATCTCACAGGTAACGAGGAGCAGCTAGGACACCGACGTCCTATTGGAGTAGACCATGGTCAGCACAAGGATAGAAGCTCGTGGCTAGATAGAAGGAAGCACGATTTCGAATGGGGTGGTAATAAGCAACCTTTGGTGTTGATTGTAGGAGGTGGACAGGGAGGCTTGAACATTGCTGCTAGGTTGAAGTGTATGGGAATTGATAGCTTAATTGTAGAGAAAAATGCTAGAATTGGAGATAACTGGAGAAACAGATACAAATTTTTGGTACTTCATGACCCAGTTTGGTTGGACCACTTGTCTTACATCAATTTCCCAGATACTTGGCCCGTGTTCACTCCCAAAGATAAGCTAGGAGACTGGTTTGATGCCTATGCATCTTCGATGGAGTTGAGTTATTGGACCAACAGAACGGTTTCAGGAGCCGAGTTCAATGACGAAACCCAGACTTGGACGGTAGAAATTGTCGATAATGCGACCTCGGAACTAACGTTTTTGCAGCCAAAGTACGTGGTGTTGGCCACCGGTCACTCGGGAGAGCCCAATGTGCCTCATTTCGAGGGTGAACATAACTTTAAGGGGAAGATTGTTCACTCATCTCAGCATACTACTGGTAAGCTGTTTACGGGTGAGAATGCTATAGTTCTTGGATGTTGCAACTCGGGCCATGATATCGCGCAAGACTTCTACGAACAAGGAGCCAAGCCAATCATAGTGCAAAGGTCAAGTACTTGTATTATGAACTCGGAGACCGGTCTTAAGGTGTTAGGTGAGGGGACCCACGAAGAAGACCACCCCCTGGTAGAAATAGCTGACTTAGTTTCGAATTCAATGCCCATTAAGCTTCTAAACTTAATGATGCAACAACAGCACCGAAAGATTTCGATAGCTGAAAAGCCGTTACACGATTCGTTACGAAAGGCCGGATTTATGCTTGATGCTGGTTACGGTGGGACAGGAATATTTGGAAAATATAACCGCAGAGGTGGTGGCTATTATATTGATGTAGGGTGCTCCAGGTTAATCGCCGATGGGAAGATCACAATGAAGCAAGGAGTTTCGATTGACCATTTCACCGAGAATGGAGTCGTGTTCACTGATGGATCTTCAGTTGATAACTTGGCAATTGTAGTGCTTGCAACTGGTTATTCTAATATGAAAGACACAGCCTTGAACATCTTTGGCAAAAAGGTGGCGTCAAAGTTAAACCCAATCTGGGGATTGGACGAAGAAGGTGAGATCAAAACCATCTGGCGAGACTCGGGTCATTCCAACTTCTATTACATGGGAGGAAATTTGTCACATTCTCGGTTCTTCTCCAAGAAACTTGCTTTAAAGATCATCGCAAAAGACAGAGGATTCGAAAGAGAATAAAAACGATATGAATACAAGAATAGGAAAAGGATATTGACAGAGGAAATGTTAAGATATGAACACAAATATGAACAATATATTATGAATTAAAAACAGTATAAGTAAACTTGTAATTGTAGGCTAAGTTCCAACCAGAGCACCACAAGATCCACAGCCTGTACCACAACCAGATGGAGCTGCTCCAACAGAACAACCGCTATTCGAACATAAGCCATTTCCATAGAACTCCGCCGCTGCCGTTGTAATTGGAACCAAAGGAGGCACAACAAAGAAATGGGACACTTGTAATTCATTTTGCAGCCAAGTGTCGTCATTCCCAACACTCGATCTCCGTCTTACTTCGGCAGCCTTGGAAGGAAACAAAATAGTATTATGTGAGCTAATGTGTGACCGACAATCGTCATATTCTTGTTTCAGTGCTTTCCCCAAAATCTTCTTTATCTTGGGTCTGCACTTATCCCTGACCCCCATACAATAACAGCAGGGGCAACTAGAATAATCTTCCTTATAAGCTGTACGGTAGAGTCTAGCAGTTTTCTCAAACATGTTGTCAAGAATAGAAGTATCCAACTTATCGTTGTGATCAACGAAATTCAAGCCAAACGCAGTACAATGGTTGTGATAAAAATGAAAAGACAACTGATGAGTGTGCCATACCAAGTCAATGTCAAGGGTAGGCACTAGTAATGTGTTTGAGAACCTTAGAAGATTCCAGTAATTTTTGTAGCGCTCTTTAGCCTTTTTCAATGATTCCTCCACCCACGGAGATTCGAGCCAGTTTATTCCGTTCATCTTCCTAATAAATCGTTCCTGACGAAGAACACAGCCAACCAAATCCTCGGTGACTTTTATAGTGTCTATAGGGATTGTTAAATGTAACAAGTTCATTGTCATATATTCTCTGAGGACAGTCCCTGGCTTCATCTTACCATGGCTAGTTTTACTTAAAGTCTCAATGACCGTTTTTAAAGATACTTTGTCATCACTTGGCAACAATTGAGACATAGACTTTACTAGCATTTGTTTGAAGGGCTTATTACTGATTAAGACCTCCGATATCAAGTCGTTCTTGTTGTTCATAAAGCACGACTTGAACTTGTAGATGTTGGGAAGCACATAGTCGTTGCAGAGATCAGCGTACAACTCTCGCTTTCTCAAGTCTTCGTGCGTGATGATATTGGAAAAACTACACTCACAGGCAGAACCCGGGAGCTTTTCCGTAGTAAAGCCTCCGTCAGCAAATCCAAGGTTTTCTCCATTACTCAAACAGGTTTCGGCAATTTTAGCTCCACAAACAGGACACTTTACGATTAGCTCCACTTCCTCCGAGTTGAAAGGCCCATCGAAATCGTAGTTCATATCACATCCGTTGGAATTCATTAGTTGGCGAAAGTTGAATTGCATCGCAGCATTAGGTTTAAACGAATAGTCTAGATTTGAGATCGATCTGTCGATCTGTTCAAATGGGAAAGGATGAAATAAGAAAGCCAAGAATCCATTTCTAGCAAAGTTGTCGTAAGCTGCTTTGGGATTTAAAAGGAAAGAATGCCATACCATAAGAATATCCAATGGAGGAAGTAAACTGGTTAAGGTGCTCAATAGCTTGTCGGATTTGGGAATTCTATTGAAATACAGTCTACTTTCGTTATAATCAACTGCTTTGCTTTGTACATCTCCTGCTAGAAGTGCTGAGACAAATAATATAAACCGTCTCACAGAATTGGAAACAAATGCTTTCCACAATATAACTTCTTGGTCTCCCGATAAACCATAGCATATTCTCTTCTTCAACTCCCCGAGTGCTTTGAGAAACTTAAGATGGACTACCAACTCTACTAGTGTTGGTTCTCTTATGAAAGGATCAGAGCCATAGTAGTAAGGGCCAGTTGAAAAATCTTGATTTCTATCACAGTTAGCAAGCAAATCGACAAACGGGAAAGTCCCCAGGTGCAAATCATGCACTGGTTCATCCAATAGAGGATCTCGGACTTCGTAAGATGGTAATTCTTCTGCCATGGAGGTGAAGAGAAGTGAAGAGAAGTGAAGAATAGTGAAGATAGGTGAAGGGTTGTTATCAGATCGGGGATAATAATTAGGTGCGTCATCAGGCCTAATTAGGAAAATCGCTTATCAGTTCCTCGAATGCGGTGCCGTTTGACAGCCAGTAGGAGTGAAGTAAAAGAGAAAATGGCACAGACCATCGAGGGAAAACAAGATCAGACTAAAAAGTCTAGGTCCAACGGGAGACATGTATTAGAAACATGTTCATAAAGATTATTGAAAAGGCTGAAAAGTAAAAGAAGATGTAGCTTATATGCATTATGAGATAGATAAAAATAGAAGGGTGTGATGGTGAGCTCGTGATCTCTTCTGAGTTACCTGCGTATAGCTTACAAAGGTATTTACTTGGCACTTAGTCTGCCCGCCTTCATTGAGACCAGCCATCCTGTGATCTTACTAAATAATAACGTTCAACTCTGTTGAATGTCTTCCTTTAGGGACTTACTCGGTCTTCTCGTCTCTCAATTCTATAGCTAAAAGTACATAGTAATTCCATCTGGATTATTGAGCCTAAATGCTTTTACATGGATTTTCACTAGTATTATATGTATTTTCAAATCAAAGAGTTAACTTCATGATTGTAACAGATATGAGATTTAGATTAAAAATTCGGCAAGTCTTTCTTGATCGGATAGTTTGTCCTCTTATAATTTGAGAGTTTTAGTATGCCAATTGAGATGATACTTTAAGCTTGCTCTCGCTATGTTTCAAATCAAGAATGAGGCTCACATTCTTGAGTTCCGAGGCATCTATGAATATGCAAATGTTCTGGTAGCAAAGCTATAAACTATAAACAGTCAGAAAATTTGACTTAACCTTGAAGCAAAGCTCTATCTTTTCTGTAGATCAATTCACCATGAATCAAAATCAACATGGCACGATCATCTTCCAGCCACTCTCTGTAAGCACTGATTACCTTATCCAAATAGTCTTTCTGTAGTAAATAGTCCTTTCCTTTCGAAATACGCGAACAGAACCTCTCGGACCATTGATGCCGATCAACATCACTACTAATGCACCACACCAGCGAAGAAAATTCGATATTCTTGATCTTGTAGCCAGCTAGAATCGCTCTTTCTTTAAGCTGTCTTCCAGCTGTACGCAGAGTTGACAGATTCTCAGATCTCTTGGCTGTCGATTCTGTTAGCAACTGAGCATACTTTTGCGGGTAGACCACTTTCAGTTCCAAGTCTGCATCTTTTACGAGAACATAACCACCAGGTTTACAAACCCGTTCCATCTCCTTAAGTGCTAGAACGGGATCTTGAAGATGAATTACCACTTGCAGGGCGTGAACAATGTCGAAGGTGTTGTCCTTGAATGGCAATTTATAAGCCAGCCCGAATTGGAAAGTTACTTGCGGTGGGAGGTCTGGCTGGCTTGCAGCCAAATCAACCAATTCTTGAGTGGGTTCTACCCCAACTACCTCGGCGACGTATTTGGCGAAATCTTTCAGAATTGAGCCAGGCCCCAGTCCCACATCTAGTAATTTGTCAGTTTTCTTCAAATAAGGAATGACGTAGGGTACTGCGTTGGAAACAGAACGCCAAGAGTGAGTATCAGATACCAGTTTCTCAAATCCCTTATTGTAGTAGGCTTGGTCTTCGGCCATAATTGTGAGTGATGATTGGTTATGTTATGAAGGAGAAAAAGACAAGCAATCGTTCAGGAAATAACAACATGTTCTAAAATTCAATGATCCTTCACTAATTCCGAACATTCCACGACTTTATGATTGATATCCTCTTTTATTAAAACACATCATATTCTATTACATCACTCAATATATATTTCTCATTTGTTCTCCAATAATAAATCTCTCTTTCTATCTATTTTTCTGAATCCTACCATCCCAACAATCACTCTATCTAATTCTTCGTCTACTTTTTCTTTTGAATAATAGACCTATATCATTCGCTTCCTCTTATCGCATGTATATTTACTCTCTCTTTCTATGAATTTTTATAAAATAATCATACAGAAATCATTCATCCCATTCAATATACATTTCACCTCATTGTAACAGATATGGGGCTTAGAAGACAAGATCTGAAGCTCACACAACACTTCATTAATTGATAAGAGGCTTCAGATATTACCGCAACCTCTTACAATGCTGAAACAACTAACCTAGAGGAAACACTTTATGAAGATGTCAGATTAGTATAAATGAAGGGGACTTGACCAAACATCATTTGTATGTGTTCAGTTCTCCAGTTAGTTAACAGGTTCTCAGTCTTTACTCCAAAATACTTAAACAATATTCAGTGTAACAGTAATCTCAATGGATCTTACATCCTGGAATCTTACTATAAATAATGAAGTTCAACTCACTGTTGAATAATTTCCTTTTGGGGTTTTCCCCAGTGTTCTCGTCTCTCGATACTATAGCTAGAAGTACATAGTAATTCCCTTGGGTTACTTAACCTAATTTCTTTTACACAGTGCGTTAAATTCAATAGTAATATCTTATAGACTTTGCGCTTCAACAGTAGCTTTGACAGTCATGATGAAATGGGCAAGGAAAATAATGAGGGCAACAGTGCAAAATACTAAGAATAATGACCATAGAGTAATGGCTAATAGTGCTTGATTTCGATGGGATACTTTCAACCATATGAATGGCTAGTTGTCATCGTTTATAGCTTCAGTATCCTTCTATGTCATATGATTTAACGTATTATGGTTGCACAATGAATGGTGATCAGGCTTTAAAGGTTACGTTATATGGTAAAAAAAGAGTAGATTCAGTATGCTATGTAGAATAGGGATGAGATAGAGGTCAGCGAGAGACCCTATTGAGGCAAAAGAAGGGGGAAGAGGGGGGACATAATGTGAAATGTAGCCAATTGCGTTATAGTTACGTTAGTCATTTTAGGAGTATAGGAGGTGAATATCTCGAGATTCACTTACTTTCGCCTTATTGTTCATTATTTTCTTGAACCATCTCATGTTTCAAGGTCGTTTCTATATATATTTTTCCTACTGAAGTCTTCCCAATAGCATTCTGTGGGTGTTTCATCTTAGTTCTTTAGGATTTTGCAGCTGATTGTCGTGGCCAAATTAGGAAATTGCGAGTAATTTGCAACAACGCAAAATCCTGGATTGTTAGAAAGTCACTATAAAAGGACATTCAAAATTCCCATCTTCATTTCAATTTCACTATCATGACTATCAACAATGGCTGCTCAAACTACTTCTAAAGCTACTAAATCCTCTACTGAAAACAAGGATAACTACACAACCAACTGTGGTTCTGTTTTCCACTCCTGTGTTATTGCTTAAGTGAAGGAATTTCCCTATGGTTCATATCTATAACAGACTCTTTATATCTAAGATTCTGCTAATTTTTTCGATTTGACTTTGCTAAATTCTATTGTTTTAAATATATACGTACATCAATAAAAACCTGGCCATAACTTAAAATAATTACTGCGAGGTATCTGCCAACTCTTTCAAGTTACCCACGGTTCCTGAAGATACAGGAGAGTACTTGAATTTATCGGGAGAATGGGCTCCAATTCTCCAGTATTCGTCAGTGTCGGTTTCTTTGCCGAAACCACCACCTCCAGGAGTCATGATTCGGATAATATCACCTTCGCGGATCTTGATTTCAGCCAATGATGGTAGTTGAATCCACTGGATTCTTCCATTTCCTCGATTACGGCCCAAAAGGTTCACCCCTTTCTCACCATCTTCGCCTCCATAGATCCCCCATGGACTGAAAACTCTTCTTTGGGTAACCAAGGATAAATGAACAGGAGAATTGAATCTGATTTCTCTAATTAAACCATCACCACCCCTGAATTTCCCCTTACCTCCACTACCCTTTCTGATACAGAACTCATTCAACAAACAAGGGAATCTTTGTTCCAAAACTTCGGGATCAGTGATCTTGGTATTGGTCATGTTTGTTTGAGTACCTGAATATCCATTGAAACCATACCGTTCCCCATTCTTTTCAATGACACCAGCACAACTTCCCTGCCCAATGGTTTCGGTATAACCAAAACCTTTGATCAAATTACCTCTTTCATCTTCACCACCAGTTCCGAAATTAATCCCATTCATGCAACCACCAGTACCAGAAGTGATCCCGAATGCTTTAAACAATGCATCGGTAACTCTTTGCGACGTCATTCCATTACCAGCACACACCGCAGCGAATTCACTGGGGTTGATCAAGGTATTTTCAGGTGAAATAATTCGAATTGGATCCAAGCACCCTTGGTTGAGCGGGATTTCGATATTGATGAATGATCTTAATACAAAAATAACTGCAGAGGCAGTAATAGACTTTGGAGCATTCAAATTGGAGTAGGATTCTAATGAAGTACCGGTAAAGTCAAATACCGCAGAACCTTCTTCTGCGTTGATGTCAATAGTAACCTTGACTTTGCAACCATCATCCAAGTAGTCTTCTCCGACGAGAGGAAGCTTGTTCTCTTTAGCATACTTCCTGAAGAAGTCACGAACGGCTAATTCAGCAGTCTTCTTGACATTTTTCATATAGAATTGGACAGTATCAGCCCCAAATTCATTGAACATTTCCTTCAACAAGGTGATCCCTCTTTGATTGGAAGCGATTTGAGCCTTTAAGTCAGCAATATTGTCATCTATATTCCTGGTACCAGATACTCCATTGCTCCGGGGAACATCGACAAAATGAGTCTGCAATCCCGCATAATCGAATTGACCGTTTGACACAATCTTCCATGTTTTGATATTAGCACCCTCTTCGGAAATATCACGAGCATAACTCGAGGATGAACCCGGAGTACTACCCCCAATTTCCGAATGGTGGGCTCTAGCAGCAACAACGAAACGAAGGATTCCTTCGATGAAAACCGGAGTAATAACAGTTAAATCGGGCAAATGATTCCCCCCCACACTTGGAGAATTGGTGCATAGAACATCACCTTCGACGAGATCATCACCCCAGAAGTTTAATTGGTATCTCACAGCATCAGACATCGAACCCAAGTGAACAGGGACATTGGGAGCATTTGCAGTAAGATATCCTTCGCTATCAAACAATGCACAGGAGAAGTCCATTCTTTCTTTGATGTTGGCACTGACAGAAGTCTTCTGCAAGGATCTGGACATGGCTTCCGCAATTGACATGAACCGGTTGGCGAAAATCGATAATTGGATGGGATCAACATAATCAGTACCGATTTTTGCAGCCTTTTCCACTGTGACGTCCAAAATAACATGTCTAGGTAAGATGGTGGCTCTCGAGTCTGGAACTACAAGTAGAGTTTGCGTGGAATCCAAAATCAAAGCAGGTCCTTCAATGATGGAGCCAACGTGCAATTTGTCCAAGAAGAAGACATCAGACTCAACTGCAGCATCACCTCCGAAGTAAATTGGAGTCTTGATATCAGAAGGAGGTACTTCAACTCTTTTAACTGATTCATAATCAGCATAAGGAGATCTTTCGGCAGTATCAAACACGTTACCTGAGGCCCGAACTCTGTAGTCAGATACGAGAACATCTCTTTCTTTATCATTGAACGCAAACTCTCTTTCGTGGATTTGGTAGAAATCAGATAAGAAGTCGTCGTTCTCTGGTTGACTCACCATGATCCTGGTATCAGATCCTTTGTATCCCATATTCAAATAAGTCTTGAACTCAATACTTTCGGGAAGAACTCCTTGCTGAAGTAACTCTTCTTTAGCCCTGGCCTTCAACGTTTCACATTGGTCCAAAAGCTCCTCTTTGGAAGTGAGATAGAGGTTGTTGCACGGCTCTTGTTGTTCATTGACTACATCAGCCAACGAAATACCATAAGCCGATAAAATCGAAGAATGCTTGTGAATGATAACCCTGCCAATCTTCAAAATTCTGGCAATGGAGGCAGCGTGCTGACCACCAGCACCACCAAAAGAAGCCAAGGAATGCTTAGAAACATCATGACCTTTCGCATCGGTTAAATCTCTGATTGGCTTAGCCATTTGGTAGTTAGCAACTTCAAGGAAACCAAAAGCAATTTCTTGAGGAGTCTTAGGATGTACAGGGTTCTCTTTATTGATGATTTCAGCCAATTCTTCGAACTTCTTCTTAGTTATTTCGAAGTCCAACGGTTGATCTTCATTTTCTCCGAATATTTGTGGGAAGAATTGAGGCAAGATTCTTCCTGTGAATAAATTAGCATCCGTGACAGTCAATGGACCACCTTTTCTATAACAAGCAGGCCCTGGGTGTGCACCAGCAGATTCAGGACCCACAACAAAGGTACCATTTCTGTAGGATAATATAGAACCACCTCCAGCAGCCACGGTATTTATATCCAACTGAGGAGCAGCGATCTTGATACCGGCAGTGATACTTTCAAAGGAAAATTCAAATTCACCAGCGTATCTGGTGACATCAGTCGAAGTACCCCCCATATCGAAACCTATAACGGGGATTTTATTAGTAGGATCGTAACTAGTTTTAGCTTGGCCCACAACTCCACCAGCAGGGCCTGATAAAAGAGATCTTAAACCGGTGAAGTTGGACCAGGAACATAATCCACCATCTGATTGCATGAATTCTATTCGGGTATGCTTTTCGAAATCTTCAGTGAATCCGCTCAAAAACTCTTGAATGTAATCTTTGATGATGGGAGTCAAATAAGCATCCACAACTGCAGACTGACCTCTAGGGATGGCTTTAATAACCGGCAATACTTCATGGGAAAGAGTGACATTTTTGAATCCGAGTTTTTTGGCGATTTCTCCAGCAATCTTTTCATGTTTCTGGAAATTATAACCATGAATAAACACTATAGCGAGAGAATCGATGTCGGTTTCTTGTTTCAATTTCTTCAAATCTTCGGTTAATTTTGCTTCATTTAAAGGTTCCAAAATCTCAAATACTTCTTTGGTTTCTCCCAACACATATCTAGCATTATCCACCTTATCTGTAGCATTATAGCCAGAGGGATCCACTGAGAAAGCAGGCAATGTCACTCTTTCGTGTGCTTCGATTACAGCCGTATGGAGTAAACCAGGTTTCACGATATTAAGAGCAAACAAGTCAGGACGAGACTGGTCTCCGATATGAAGTAAATCTTGGAAGCCCTTTGTAGTAACCAAGGCACATTTTGCACCTTTTCTTTCGAGCAAAGCGTTAGTTGCAACGGTAGTACCTAATCTGATGGAAGAAATGGGTGAAGTATCTAAAAGTTCACCTCTAGGGATGGACTTTCCCGTGATTTTCTCCAACACTCTTCTGATACCTTCGATGTTAGCATCTTTGTAGTTGGAAGGATCTTGGGATAATAACTTGAAGGATTCTTCCTGGCCATTATATTTGTAGATGATATCGGTGAAGGTTCCACCTCTATCAATAGCAATAGAGCACTCGTACACAGTCATGATGCTTAAAAAGGTATTTGACAACGTAAAATTACACGATAGTGGATCAGATATATATGAGAAAGTTCTGTTAATCGGTCACCATCGACAATTCGACTCGACTTGCTTTGGGTGATTAGCGGGGAAAGATTACAAGGCATACGCTGATTAGTTTACCGCCTCTGCGCGGCCGTAATTACGAACTGCATATTTTCAGCTATTGTTTTACTCAAACCGTTGAAATTAAGGAGGAGATCAAGAAAATTCCGTCGCAAAAATGCCCATCGCAGGAAGGTCGAATCTACCATGCATGAAAACTGCAAAAAAAATGCGGGTCGAGTGTATGAGATCCGAGGTATATATACTTCCGGGGTGGGGCTGATAAGGAAAGGTTGCAACAGATATGAGAGTCCACGAAGGAAGGTGGAAAGACGAGTGAATGTGGAGAGCTGATGAAGATTGGGGGCATCAGGGAAGGGCCAGTTCTAATGGATCGATAAGTAAGCAAACAACGAAAGAAGCGAGCGGAAGGTGAAAGAGTGTTGGGCATTGCTTCTCCCAAGGCTGTAATAGGTAATAGGTGAGATAAGCAGACATGTAGAAATGCTAGTAGATGTATCGAGGTTAGCAGATGTGTTCAAATGCAGGGAACCTCTAAAAGTTCGTTAGCTATAAGCTCAAGTCCTCGAATCGGAATAGCAGCTTTACCGGTGTAAGTTGGAGACTGCTGTGTAACTTCTACAGTTACTAGTCAGAGTAGTATTAGGTCAAAATCATCATCAAGATTAAACACTATATAATCACACAATATATACCTCACGAACTATTTGGTGTAGGTAAAATGTTTTTGTTCTCTGTCTGTCATATCCAACAACTCTTCAATTGGCTCTTCAGTTTCTTTGGCAATGGCTTTAGCAATATCACTCTTGATTGGGGTGATTCCCTCCGGGTCATTTTCAAGAGCAGAATGTTTCTGTCTATTCTGAGCTAAAACCACAAGCCAGTAAACTATGAACATGGCCATACAGAAAGCAAGTGCCACGAGCATGGCAACAAAACCACCGTCAAACCCACTATCGTAACTCTTACCACCACAGACAGCACCTGTAGCATATCCGAGATAATTAAACGAGTAAACGGCACTCTTCTTGGTGCTACCAGCAGTATTAGCTTGAGCCAAAGCCATGAAGATAACGTAAGGAGCAAAGTAGAAGTATAAAAGGTACAACCCTAATAACTGAGGGCCGACGCTGGTTGGAGCGGTGGTGTAGACAACGTACAATATAATCGCACCAACGAAGGAGAACACAAGAGAAATTATACCAATCATACTTCTCTTATTGGGGAATTTGGAACACATGTAACCGAAGAAGATGGATGAGAGAGCGGAAATCACCCCCGTTGGAATACCCATCAATGAAGATTTCATGGCGGTGAACCCCAAATTGTTAATGATAATGGCTGAGAAGGTATTTAACCCACCATTTGGAATGTTGATACCGATATTGAAGAAGAAGATAATGTAGGTTTTTGGATCTAAGAAAGCTTCTCTGACTTGATACCATTTCCATTCTTGGTTAGCAACCCCAGTACTATTTTTCAAAATTCTCTTTGTCCAATAGAACTTTTCTTTATCGTTTAAAAATTTGGCATTCATGGGAGAATCAGGTAAGAAGAAAAACATGAATACACCGTAGGTAAACGAGATGGAACCAACCATAATGTAAAGGTATTTCCATTTGGGGACTCCATCGTCAAAGTGACCCACGAGGAACGATAAGAACCCGTTGATCACTGACGAAAGAGAAGCAAAGATGATTGCTAATCTGACACCTTGTTCATTTTTGAGGTAGAATCTACCAATGACCAAAGTACAACCAGGCACAATGACACATTCGAAAAGACCCATTACAAACCTCACAATCAATAACCCAACGAAGTTATGGCAAGCACACAACAAAAGAGTTAATGAACTCCAACAAATAGACGAAATGGCCAACACCTTACCTAATCTGAACTTCTGTAAGGCCACAGACATGGGCCACATCCCTACTAGACAACCAATGAAGATAATGGAACCTAACCATGAATACTGTGGAGTAGTCAAGTTGTTATCGGTTCTGAACCCATAGATAGCAGCAGTACTCATGGAAACTTTGTCGACTGCCCCCAAAGTAGCCAAGAAGAGCAACGATGGGATCAAGGTGTAGTCGATTTTCCGCAAAAGCTTCTTTTCTTCATCCTCACTCATAGGAGGGTATTTATGTTGTCTTTCAGCTATAAACACCGCTGCAAGATCCATACCTTCGACGGCATCTTGTTCGAATTTGGGGGTATCTACTGGATCAACCAGAGAAGTATCGAAGACATCAACACTAGCGTTTCCTTTCTTGGACATTATTAATATTGTTGATTATGATATTCTTCTTCTTCATGTCTTTTTTTTTTCACCAGCAGATAACTGCTGTTTATATATCTGGAGTACTTTGTGGAGATGGACAAACAATGGCTTGGGTTTATCGCTAGATTTCTCGTAATCCGACTTTGATGATGGTTTTCGCACCGGATCTCATCTTACAGTTTATGCATCTCATAACCTCCGATACGACGTTTGGCTGTTACTTTCTTTTGTAGATGCTCACAGCAAGCAGCTCGAAACGACATGGAGTGGGGGCCAGGTTAGAGCTGCATGATGGGGAACAAGGAGCTCGCTCGGTGGAATTAAATGGCTGATTCGTTTGGGTTTTAGTGTGTGGGCGCATCTTCGACCTTCCTCGACATCGATACTTTTTTTTTTCAAAACGGAAATACTTCCGGCGAGCGTATCTATCGCGCGGCAGGACCTTCTCAGTCTACTTCCGAATTCCGGGGAAACTTGTGAGCCGTTTTTTAAGTGAAAAATCATTTATAATTCAAACAACCAGACAGAAAGCTGTCCCCCTCTTGACTATATACCGCAATGCCACCCTCTGATCCTGTGGTTATAGTTGGTGCTGGGACATTTGGCTTGTCTACCGCACTCCAGTTGCTTAGATCGGGCTACAACAACGTGTCCCTCTACGATCCATATCCTGTACCGTCGCCGTTATCTGCTGGAAATGACGTGAATAAGATATTGCAATGTTCAGTGGAAAACACATTCTATGCTGAATTGGCATTGGAGGCTCTCGACTTGTGGCAGAATGATCCTGTCTACAAACCAGCCTTCCACGAAACTGGAATTGTCTATGCTGCCACCGATAAGAAGCTTGACTATTTAGCGAGACGGAAGCGTTTTATAACCCAGAAGAAAGTCCCATTTACCAATTTAACCTCGCCTGACGAGTTTTCCAATCTCTTCCCATCAATTGACCTGGAAGATAAGCCAAGATTCGCTGGTTGGAAGGGCTTTTATCAAAATGAAAAATGTGGCTGGACCTACGCTGCTCAGGCTTTGGAATCGGCCGCGAAAGAGATCACCAGATTGGGTGGTACCTTTGTTACTGACTCCGTCGAAGAGGTGTTGTTTGACCCTATATCTGGCGATGTCACTGGAATCCGTACTCTTTCTGGATCGATAGTGAAGTCGGAAAAAGTCGTCATTACTGCCGGTGCCAATTCGTATAAGTTTGTTGATTTCAGAGGCCAACTACTAGCCAAATGCTGGACTGTAGGCCACATTCAGTTGACTGAAACTGAAGCCAAGGCTCTTAAAAACATTCCTGTTCTTCTTAACTTGGAGCACGGGTTTTTGTTTGAGCCAGATGCATATAATGATCTTAAATTCTGTAATGAATTTCCAGGCTATATCAATTTGTCAGGTGCCAACCAATCGATTCCAATCTACAAGGATCAAGTTCCCAAAGAGGCGGAGGATTACATGCGAAAGTTCTTGGGTGAAGTGTTTCCTAATTTAGCTCAAAGGCCATTCAATGTTAGTAAGATCTGCTGGTGCACTGATACTCCGGATCGTCATTTCCTTATTGGGTCGCATCCAGAGCACAAGGGACTCATTCTAGGCACTGGTGACTCGGGACAGGGTTTCAAGTACATGCCTAATGTGGGGAAGTATATTGCAGAAGTGGTGATGAACGGAGACGAAGGACTAGAACCTCTGAAACGAGACGTTTGGAAGTGGAGACCTGAAGTGGCAGCTAGCAGGGACATCTACAACAACCAGGGCAGAGAAGGGGGTATCAATGTGATTAAGGATTTGAAGGAGGTTTCAGAATGGACTGATGGACTGAAGCCCGGGCTTTGATCTAGATCATAAATAGATAAAGAGAAAAAATACACTGAAACATGGTCTTCTGCACTGTAGACAAGTAAGTTCTTCCTGAATCAGACTCTGAAATGAACTAAATTGAAGGAGGAGAACTTCCTATTTTGGACTCTAAAATGAATTCAAACTTTAAAGGTACCACAGATGCCCTCGTGTATCACAAAACACCTCAGTTTACCGTTTTGGAGCAGTAGAAGGAACTTGATTCTCGAAGTTAACACCATCAGGGATTGCCGCATCCCAAATAGGAAATTGTGTGGGGCTCCAAACTTCATTGCTGCAAAAAGATATACCTGCCTTTCAGACCTCTAATGTGTGTTCCATACTTCTGAACTATCAGTCATAAGTAGTATAAATACCCTGTCATCTCTCCCTAATACACCGACATTTTTTCCTTCACTACAAACAATTACAATGGCTGCTCAAACTACTACTAAAACTACCAAAACTTCCACCGAAAACAAGGACAACTACAAAACCAACCGTGGTTCTGTCTTTCACTCCTGTGTTATCGCTTAAGAGTGAAGACAATTGCTCTCTTTTTTCTTAAGTCAAGTTGGCTGAGTTTTTTTTAGAGAGCCAATCTATAGAGTTATTTATCAAATAAACATTCTCATTATTAAAATTGCAGTAAAGGCAATAGCAGTGGCTACCAATCTTGCCTATTCGTTGGATCACGTTCTTCCTCATTTCACATTATCTTCATTATTTCACATTTTCTTCATTTATTTCATAGCCTTCACTGGAAGACCTCTAAATTTTCAGAAAATCGCCATAAAAATGCAAAACTCAGCACCTTTCATCTCCAACTTGCACCCTCCCATAATATACTTACCCCCCGACGTTCTCATCCGTAGAAGGAAAGCCACTGTCTGGTGACAAATAAAAACCTTTTCCGAGACCGATTTTCTCATTTTTGGTCCCTTCTCATTTTCTTATCTAAGCCTTGCTGATAACAAATCTGAAAATACCCCATGCGGCTTCATCTGAAAAATCCTGACAATTCCTCTAGAGTACTCTTCATACCCCAATGTCCTCACTAACTCGCTCCAAGGCCGTAGGTATGGCCCTTTGGGTCTCTCTTCTGTCCAACGCCCTTCTCATAGTCATCTTGGTGCTATCACGATGGACTCCTTGTCAGGAGGTAGACTCGAACAAAGACATTGAAGCTTACTTGAACCAACATAACAATGTTGATATAGGCAATGCTTCTGCTATTTTCAACACTGTGCATGGCTCATTGAAGCAACGTAATGCCGATTTGAACCCAGTTGGTGTCTCTTTTATTCCAGCTTATATCCCAGCCAATACGCCATTGTATCATTCCACCGGCTCTCCAGATGTTCCTGACACGTTAGAATGGATAGCAATGGACTTCGAATTCAGTTACAGCTTTGCCCATGCGAGAAGACATAATCGTGACCCAAACGCGGGTCCATGGCATCCAGGTCCCCCAGGTAACCACCCCCCTCCGCCAGGAGAGAAGCCGGGAGACGAGCCTGAACACGGGCCTGGTCATGATCCGGGCCAGCAAAATGTGTTCAAAGCTCCCCATCTTCCTCCTTTTTCCACAGAACGGTCATATCTCTTTACGTTCAAAAGTGAAAACCCCCTCGACAAGTTGATTTACTTGGATGGGGCCTCAGCTGCTAAAAGCAACACTGGTGAAATGGACCAACAGCATATCCTCAGTCGTCTTAAGGATGTTAATGCTCGCGTCAATGAAAGGGAAGCAGCAAAGAAGATATGCGATTGGGGCCAACCGTTTGGACTCCAAGGTGTTGTAAGATTAGAGATTGGATTTGAGATCATCCTCTGTGACTTTCAAAAAGACTTGGAAGTGGTCTCGAACATAACGTTGAATAACGTCACCGACTTGCTTGATTTTCCTGACGAGTCTCCCAATCCTACAACTGACTTGGCGAAGCAAAGAACGGCATTGTTAGATCTAACTGAAAGTATGAGACAATTTGAGCACTTGCAAGCAGGTGAAAACACCAATATGGGAGAAGCAAGAATTCAACTTGATTTTTCGAATATGGTTACTGCAATCAATAGAACTTGGTTGAATCCTGATCCATATTTACGGAGAATCAATAACGTCTCTGAAGAATTGAAAGACGAATTGATAGATGAATTGTATACCATCTTGCAAAACCCGGTTTCGACCAAAGATAAAACTGATTGGCAAGGAGCTACTAATCGTATGGTTGATAAATTTGGCCCGTTGTTCTTGAACTTGAATAACTCACTTAAAATCTTCGACCTTGACCGGTTGAATAACTCCGACAGTGCAATAAGAAATGCCGCCACAAATCTCACTCAGTACACCTATAACTTCATCAGAAGATACTCCGATGATTTTTTGAAGGATCCTCAAATACGGAGACTGAACGGCTACAATGCCAGTGTTCATGACTACGTCTATGGTACTTATCCCTTGAAAACTAAGGCCGATAGACTAATCTACTCTGCTATTCACAAGGTTCATCATGACGTATTCAATGCCATATATGACATTTTTGAGCAAAGTAAAGAGATCCTTGTTGATATCTACGTGAAAGATTTCACGTCGGATGAACACACGAAAATTATATTGAGTGTTTGGACGCAATTGATACGGCTTATGGAAGATTTACGATGGTCAGTATTCACAAGGTGTACATCATTATGTGGAACTGACGAGGTTTGTTACTCTCCAACATGGGGTCCAGGAGGAGTGGGATCCTTTTTCAAAGGTCCCGAGGAAGCAAATCGTACTTGGTTCGAACCAGATGGCGATAGACTTAAAATCACCAAAGAACTATCTTGTATAAGCTACAGAGATTTAGCAAGATAAATTTCTCTTTATATATATGTTGATTAATGAAATATCTATTAATAAATGAGAAGAAATTACTTTTTCAAGTATTTTAAGGCTAAGTAACTTCCCAATCTGTAAACGAAGATCAAAACAATCAAAATACCAACCCATAATCCCTTATCTTCCTTACTATAACCGTTGTTTTCCAAAACAGCTTGACCTGAAATTTTGCAGACATTAGCTAAGTCTGAATCGTACAAACAGTGACAAGATGAATCACAGTTAAAGACTCTTGTAGAGAATTCGTTGAACATCATACCTTGGAAAACGTATCTTTGGTAGTTGATCCAGTAGAATGTGTAGTACCAAAAACTGTTCAATATATTGGCAGAGACAAGAAAACCTCCGACTGACATCCATAAACCATTAGCAAAAGCAGTTAATGCCAAGGCCACGACGAAATTAGGAAATAAGGAAGTTATGAAAATAGTCATTGACTCAGCACAGACCAAGTCCAAAAATAACCACATGGTGTAGTAAGCAAATCCTGTAAATGTTTGATGGAAATGGACCATGAAATAGGTGAAAATGCTGAAAAGTAAGGTGATAATGAACAAAAATGGCAATCCAATCAAGAAGTTGGAGAGCATGAACGAGAGTGGACCATAAAGACCATTCAGTCTGTCCTTACGGAAACTATGGTAGTCTTCAATATATGAGGGAACATATGCAACTGACATAAATGACATGAAAGCACCAGAGAAGAATATGGCATTGATGAAAGGTTGGATATTTCTTTGATGAGAACTCAATCTTAGCCAAACGGTACCCATTAATATTGCTAACCCAAAATACATTACAATTCTCACATGATAAGCTAGGATATCTCTGCCAGACTTTATAAACGATCTCTTCAACAAAATGATAGTGCTTCTCATATTTCTTTTCGCCACTCCCTTGTACGCAACCATATTGCTGACGCTAGAGGAATCACCACCCTCGTATTTTGCTTCTGATAATTGAGGGCTATGGTTCTTAAAAAGGTCAGCTAAATATTTGACTGTATCAATAGAATCATCACTGCTGAAATCAGTGTTTATCAAATCCAAAACATATTCAGATGGGTTGCAAAATTGAGGGATTGGATATTGAGTTTCCAGAAAGTAGTCCGTTAACTTCAGGACATACCCATTGTAAATAGTTTGGCCTCGAGATAAGAATAAGACTTTGTCAAACAACTCAAAGGTGAAGGTGGAAGGCTGGTGAATAGAGCAGATAACAATGATGTTTTCTGTCTCTGCAACTTTTTTGATAGTTTGAATAACTTCCCTTGCAGCGACCGAATCCAACCCCGAGGTAGGCTCATCTAAAAAGAGAATTGATGGTTTGGTGATAAGTTGAGATGCAATGCTAACTCTACGTTTCTGACCTCCAGAGATGCCTTTTTGTAAAGGAGTCCCGATTTTGAGATTTTGGCAGGATTTCAATCCTAACAATTCAATGATCTCGTTTACTGCCTCTTTCTTGTATTGACCCGGCACCCCCGCAAAGCTGGCACTGAAATCAATTGTCTCCTTTACTGTTAGAGCGCCAATCAACGAATCTTCTTGCTCCACATAACTAGAGATCTTCTGCATCATACTCCTGTCTGCAGTTACATCATCCACCCAGGTTTCTCCTGTGGATTGAGCACCGGCACCAACGTTATTTGCACGATGGGCAAGAATATTTAAAAGCGTAGTTTTACCGGATCCTGATGGCCCCATAAGAGCCATTATTTCTCCTGCATTGATTTCCCCCGAAATGTCGTCAAGAATCTTACCATCACCTTTTGCGGATTTGGCAACTTGCAACGATATGTTAGACCAACTAAAAGTTTTAACCATGGCTGCGAATTAGAATTGTGGATGTGATTGATGATGGCGAAATCCAACCACAGTTGTGGCTTCAGGACCTACTTTATACAAATCTAAACAAATCGCTCTATGATGTAAATCTACGCCATCGCTCTATGAAATGTAAATTTGCAGCTTATGTGTATGACAACGTGCTTTGGTGCGGTGTTTGAAATTCATACCCCGCAGCATATTATAAAAGCCCCGGTAAATGAGTCGTGCGAGCACCGCTGACAAATCCCGCTGACAAAAAAAGGGAGTGACAATATTGAAAAACTGCATCAAATCCCGACATCTTACAGTTTCTTATCGCTATCAAAACCGTTAGTTTAAATTTCATCTAAGCAATGGAAAGTCACGTTAGCTGTTTGTCGTGTCGCGAGATTCACATTAAATGCAGTAGAGATCATCCCAAATGTCGGCGGTGTGTTCTCAAGAACATCGACTGCTCCTATGTTAAAAGTAAAAGAGGTGGAGCTAGGACCAGGGGTGTTAAAAAGCAGAATATTCCCGACATCAAAATGGACTCAAGAGTGGAAGTGTCCATAACCAAAGATTTGGCTCGTGTTAACCCAAGTCCGTTGATACCAGGTTCAACTGCGCCTAGTGACAACCTTTCAACACCTTCTTCTTATGATCTGTATTTTCCAAACTACACCAATAGTGTGAATTCAAATTCCAACACCACGATCACCAAATCCAGCTCCAAAAATCAGGTCAATAATGGCCTAGTAACCCCTAAAATTGTTAATGTGGAGAATGTCTCTGAGGTAGTTGAAATTTACTACGAAAACTATCATGGTGCTCATCCATTTCTTCCTAGCTGTGAAGATTTCCAGGACTATCTTGATAATTTGAATCGTTCCCTTGATTTAACATCTGCAATGAAACTTATCGGAATAGGGCAAAAATTCGAAAATAGTTATAATAATCAACAAGAGGGTAGAATTGTACAACAACAGGCTGAAAGTATTGTTCAGTATATAGACTGTCATGAAATTGATCTTGTTTCCCTTCAAAGTTTGTTGCTTCTATCATACGTAACTCATCTTTGTGGTCTACATGCTTTGTCAACTTCAATAAGGTCTAAAGCAGTCAATGTGTGTTTGGAGGCCCAGTTAAATACTCTTGATGCCGATGAACTACCTGATAGTTTCACCGATGTCAAGCAAGACTCAATCACCAATATGGATCAGTACAGAACATCGAAGAGAAACTTCCTCGTATCATCAAGATTCATTGACAAAAATCAAAAGAATTTAAAAGATTGTATACGAAGAGTGTTCTGGGAAATTTACTACTTTGATACGTTGCTTGGGATCGCTGATGGTAAGACTTTTTCCCAGCTAAGTACTGTCCCATTCATTATCAAACATCCAACCAGCCCCAAACGTGAGAATTTCGATTATCAATTAAGAACAGAAAGTACCGTAGTGTTGGACTTCGTTCTAAGGCTTAACAAATCAATACTGAACAAAAAGCCACATACGACCTTATCACTAAAAACAAAAGCTATGCTTGGAGGTCTAGATTTGAAAATTAAAGACCCAGAAATATTCAAACTGCCCCCATTAATCAACTTCGATGGTACAGTAAATGATGGAGTACACCAATCCATACAAATGCACACATTTGCTAAACTTTTGCTAAACAGGCCATTGTCATGCCTCTACGATCCATACTATCAGGGACCTGCTCCCGCGTGCGGGCTTAACTTTTCAAATAATAACCCCCAAAGTATGAATCAAAGATTATTTGAATTGTATGATGTTGCCAATACTTCAAAAATTATTAGTTCTCGTGCCTGCATAGCCAGTGCTAACTTTCTTGTATCCTCATTGATTGATACAGACCTTAACAAGATAGGATTGCGGAGTCCTGTGGTCTGTTGTTCCTTGGCATTTTGCGTATTGACTCACTTGAGTGCATATTTATGGATTGATACTGGATTAAAGAACAAAGATAAACTTGTGAGTAAAGTACAAAGTAACTTTTCCCAAGATGAATTGGTGATCATTAAAGAATACTTGAAAATTTCCTTGACTGTTCTTTACATGTTCTCAAAGCATTGGTACATTTCATCCCAAGTTTACGGTTTCTTAACTGAAACCATGAAAAGTTATGCTCCCACATTATATGCGTCAATTGAGTCATCTTTGCCTCAAAACAATATTGTTCAGTCATTAGATAACAATAAGATTAATGAACTTCCAGGGTCAACTGACGATGTGGATCCCTTCAAATTGAATTGGACTTCATTCGAAGACATGGAAGGGTTATTCGACCTTTTCCAAAACATCGACAATAACTGGAGCTTCTTAAATAATTTATAATTGCTTGTAATATGTATTTATATCGGAATTAACGACCCTGTATTTTTTCAATGTTGAGAGCTATACAAGGTTGATCTTTTACTAGGGAGAAACCTTATGTAATTGTCTGGATTTCGAGAAGGCAGAGGTTGTTATTTCAAAAAAGTACAACCAACCCCTACATACATTACTAAGATGAAAAAAAAATACTACATTACATGGTGAGTGTGTTTAGTGAACGGTCGTTTATTGAGTACATATTTTTTGAGAAGTTGATTGAGTATACTTTTTTGAGAAAAAC